>BCLC01000017.1:630260-870779 GCA_001600855.1 Saitozyma sp. JCM 24511 | reverse complement strand
GATATAGCGAGTGTGATTGTCTTGATTGTCGTCGTGTAGTCGGAAGTCGAATTGAGTAGGGTGTTTGATCGTTTGATCGAGTGAGTGCTCTGACATGAGCCTTGACCCGACGCTCTCAATTGTCCAGAATCGGGAGTTTGTGGGTCATAGAGGTTCAAGGCGAGTATAAGAAGGGACCACGACGGAGGCGGTGCTAGCCCGTCAATTCTTGATCAGTCGTTCTAGCCAAGTGTCTTCCATAGTCTCTTGCATACCTTTGCTGCACCGGCCAACTTGACTTAGCTACCGGGAAGGTCCTTAAGTCATTCGAGTGGTGCTCAGAGGTTTGCCTAGTTCGAAACACCCGCGACCCTCACAGACGATCACACGACAAGGTCTCAAACCTCCGACACCATTTTAGGTCGGATAACAAGGGTCACCTGGCCGGGCGGCGAGCCGTGACATGGTGCCACACGGCTATGAGGGTAACAAACTGGGAAATGAAGGTAACAGGCGAAGATCTATGAAAGGTACGAAGGCAATAAGCGAAGCATTGGTTCTGTGGTGGTTCATGACATTCAGTGAGTGCAGGATTTTTGTATGTATTTGCCAAGGACAATAGGATGGAAGTCATTATTGTTCAACACCTCTGTCAGAGGACTCACTTCGACTGCACGACTATACACAATTCGACCTATTCGACAGACGACTATACACGAGACAAACATCCAACACAACGCCTGCATCTCGCATACATCGACACGTTACCATATCGTCTCGCCCCTCAAATACTCTCGGCAATCCGACGGCTACATTCGATTACTCAATCCGGCGATAATATCCAATGACTATTCTCGGCCCCGGAAATGGTAACTCGACGACGCCACGATATGTCTCGAATATCATGTCTCGAAACATGCCATCGCCACTGATCGAGACATGTGTCTCCATGTCTTACATGCGGCATGTTTCGGGTTCGACCGGAGGCTACGGAATTCGAGATGGCCGAAGACTATGGAACTCGATATTTTCGAAGACTACGGAATTCGAGATGGCCAAGGACAGGCGACAGAGGTATAAAGGTCAGAGACGTGACTATCGAAGAAGAGGTCTTCGAGAACTCCGAATTGTAGTCCGCTGTAGTCTACCATAGTATCCCGTAGCCCCTTTGCTAGTTTACCGAAGTCATCATACCCTATCACAACTACTCGTATCCGAGATACCGCTACCTCGACCAACCTTGACTTGGCTGTCACGTGGCCCTCAGGTCATTCTGAATAGACTACTCTTGTCTGGTCTTGGCTTAGACAATTCGAGGTTAGCCTATTCTAGAGGTCGGACATACGGGTTCCTTGTTGGTCGACGTAGCATCGTGACAACCTCATTGCACACGGCAAGGCGAGACTGCCTATTGTTCTCTTGCCGGAAAACAATACAGTAGAGAAGATAGTCAGGTCGGTGAGGATGTCTTGAGAGACAACGAGACTCATAGAGGTGTCGACACACGTCACGCCTCGGATTCAGCTGAGCCAGTCCGTGCGAACTGAGCAATGCCTTGGCATGTCATGTAGAGGTTCAGAACCCGTGTAGTCAATGGCACACAATGAATCCAACCATGTGCACTGGATGTACCCGATTCAAGTACCGTGGCACATCACGCACCATCATTGCAAGATCAGTGCTTTCGGGGCCGCGCCTGCAGTATCGCTACTATCGCCCAGGTTTGTGCCTTCAACACCCACTTGCGCACGGGTTGCAACCGTGTGTGCGAGACATTTGAGCTGTCTTTCATTGGAAGTGAGTTCTTGTCGTCTGTGCTGTCTGGGGTCACAGTCGACTGATTAATGTCATCTTGGCGAGTCACGCCAACTTTGAGCAGCGCATCACCATCTGCAAGGGATACCTGTCTGTCCGAGAACACCTTTGTGAAGATCTGTCCATGCCAGTACGACGGGGAGAGGCAGCTTGATTCTGGGACCAATCTTCTGCCGATCGGGGTTGTTAGAATTCGCAGGTACGAAATACAACGTCCACTGTGCTGCTCGTCTACAGGCGGAGATTGCGAGCGGCAAGCGGGAAGGCGGCTGGTTTTTCCCAGGGTGGTCTCCACGTATGGGTGTATTCTTCCAAGAACCCCGTCCGGTTTGCTGCTTGACGGCTCACCATTCTACGGAACTGTCACGTCCCAAGTGTGTCTCACGCCATGCTGGCACGCACCGTTGCCCCGCAAGACTTGACAAAGTGAGAGACGAACGGTGTGCGTGGGATGTCTCGCTTCGTCAGGCGCAGAATGGCAGAGGTTCGTCGAGCTTCGGATTGTCCCTGCTCGACTCCCTACCTACTCAAGCGCCGAGCGGAGAAAGCCTTGACAGGACGCCTGGAACGGCGACGTCGCCTCTCTTTGGGACTTCAGCTCTTTGTCACACGCTGCGACGTTTATCCGCGACCCGTACCAAATGCCAGGACATGTGGCATACGCGCGAAAGTACAACAGTAAGCGGCGAGTCACGCGAGTCTTCTATAACAATTGCCGAGTGACCGAGAGAGGACTCGGCTCCGGACTGGGATATGCAGCTGTTGGTGACCTCAGATCGGGTTTGGCATCGTGCTGAGCCTCCGAGCCGTCCTTGGCGACCGCATGTGCGGCAAAAGCCTGACGGTGCGACCGGAACCGAGTGCCTTCGCCGGGTGGAAAATGCGTATCAAATGTGGTGACGGGATCGGCGCTGGTGGAAGACGCGAAAGAGTGCTCGGTCATGACCGAGGTTGATGACCCGGACGACTGGAGACTGGGAGGCGGTTCGGTTGATGGGGTGATGAAAGAGAGCTCGAGAGCTCCAGTGCCAGAGGCGTGAGAGGTCTCATCGGCGAGGATTCGCTGGCGGGTTCCCCCTCGCGGACGAGACCGGCGCATGAGCAGGGTTGCGCGAGGTCCGACGTCGCCGGTCTCGGGTGCAGATTCGTCGTCGGTGTCGGACGGTGTGGGGAGCCCCCTGATGCTCGGCGACATGTCGGAGGAGTCTGCATCGCCAATGTCGACGTCCGAGTCGTCGTCGCTGAGGAATCCAGCGCGCGACGAGAGCAGGGCGGAAGGGTGGTGCAGGGGTGATCGCGGTACTCGTTGTTGAGACATGGAGAGGTGCAGGGTTCGGGCTATGGCTGAGGAGGGTATCAGCTGGAACGCGCGAACGCGGAACGGGAGGGACTTGCCATAGGCAACGATGTCTAGAGCTATGCAAAGCGCGAAAGGAGCCGCCATGAGGAACGCGGCGATGCGGCAGAGGAGAGGGAGCTGCGTCGTGAGCTCGCGTATCACTGTGCAAGTCAAGGGACGTACGAAGCGGAGGACGCCCGGCAGCGGGGGTGTCAACCGAGCCCATACTAGGAGAGCACCGTTGAGTAGGATATCAAGGGCTAGCGAGATGGTCGACATGTCGTCCTGCTGGCGACGGTCCCAAAGAAGGGCGGAGAAAGTGTCTGTGACGTTGTGCATGTCGAAGGAAGAATGAGCAGCTGATGCGGTCGGCGGGGTTTTGGGGGTCGCGAGGGGACCAGCAAGGACGCGGCACCGCACAGAAAGTGTGACGCAGAGGGCCTTGATATGGAGAAGGAAGAATATCACGATGAACGTCCCAGGCTGGGGCGGACGGGGATGGGCATGGCCGGCGAGGTGGACTGGGGCGGGGTGAATGAGAACGGATGGGATGTATGTGGACGAGGTGAAGTGGAAGTGCAAGAAGAAGAGACGAGACGAGACGAGACGAGACGACTGGTGCAATTCCCATGGATGCCAACGCACTTTCTCACGACTCTACTGCCCCCACGTGTGCTCCGTCCCCCATTCTCTTCCTATTCCCGACAACATCCGACCCCAGTCGTCTTGGTCTTGGCCGTCCCCTCAACATCCTTGGGCTTTGGCTTTTCGCACTCGCGACAATGATGATGCATTCACCACACTCCGTGACCCTCCTGCGCGCGCGTGCGCCGCGTCATGATGCATTCGTACCAGCCACCCCGTTCCGGTCCCACGCCGTGCCCTCGAGACCTGTCTGGCTATGCAACGGGTGTTCCGATCTCGCCTGCTCCAGCAACGTCGACAGGCTAGTGTTTTGCGCGATCGCTCGCTGTGGATGGTTCAGTCCGAGACTAGGCGAGAGACGGCGCACCTTCAAGCACCCCTGGTACTCCCTCCACACTGCGCCGCAGGCTCGCTCGTATTGCTCCGCCTTGATCTGCGCTCTTGTCTTGCCTTGGGTCTCCAACGGCCCCTCGTCGACAGCGACGGTTACCGTCTCCATCGCCGATCCGTCTCCACCAAAACCGTCGTCACTCGTAGATCGGGATCCGGGCGCCGTGAGGGGCGCTGGCCTTTTGGAGGGCGGGAAAGCGGATGACCAATTGGTTATGATTCGCTTGGTGGATGATGAGGGACCGGCTTGTGCCGGCGCCGAGGTCAATACGTCGCCGGACGATGTTGAGGATGATGGGGGCGCGAGGGGTCGGGCCGAGCTCGATGCGGTGAACGGAGGTGCGGAGTCCAGGGCGGGCTGGAGATAGCCCTCAAACCAGGCATTGAAGCACGAGTCGTAGCGATGTTTTAGCGGGGTGCATTCGGGTGAGAGAGATCTGCAGAAGTCAGAGCGGAACGACGAGGAGCACGAGTCGTATCTACTCACTCCATGGTGGACAATGTGGAGCAGACGCGGTGAAGAAGCAAGAAGCAAAATGTAACGGGAAAGCGACCGGGCGAGTTTTGGCGAGTGGCCGAGGCGTTTCACTTAACCCGTCGTGACGACGCATGGATGCAAACGAAATCTGCCAAAGTGCTCGTCCCGCTATATACCTAGATGATCTACGCCGGCTAGGAACGCTGTGGTCGTCTCGGACCCAAGCTGCTCAATCGGATCCCTGCTCTCTGCGCTTCTTCTTGAACCAACTTCCATCGTTTGTCGTGCCGCTTCGCACATTCGTGGAAGAGAGCCTCGTAGATCTCGCGGCGGGGTTGAGTTTCGGCTTTGAGCTTTTCAAAGTAGAAGAACGCGGCCTCGTATTCGGGGCTTTGTAGGCAGAGCCGAATCATATGTTCGTAAGACGTCGCGTCGGGCGACAACGAGGCGGACCGCATTTCGGAGATGATCCGTTCGCCCAGTAAGCGGTTGTTGGCCTTGACACACGCAGCGAGTATCAAATTGAAGGTGGTTTCGTCGGGCACCAGTCCGACGTCTGCTGCGGCGAGTTGAGTGGCTCTGGCTCGGGGGAGGTCGCCCGTTCGTACCGCTGCCTCGACGATGGCGTTTAGCGCGGTGATGTCGACAGGCGAGCCGGCTTTGTGCATGTCTTCGATGGTATAGAAAGCTTGGTCGATGAGGTCGGTGGTGGTTAGGGCGGCAACGATGGGTCGGGCTGTGGCGTTTGTGGGGTGGAAGCCGGCGGCGCGTATAGCGGAAAGAACCCGAATGGCGTCGGGGAGCTGACCCGCGTTGACGTAGGCTTCGAGGAGGAGGGTGAGGTGGTGTTCTTGGGCCGTAACACCGATCGCGGCGAGGGCCTCGAGTGCGCGGAGGGACAAGGAAGGGTCGGCCCAACGTGCGGCGACGGCGAGAACGGAGAGGACGAGACCTTCGTCCGGTGTAAAAGTTTTGTGGGGGACAACGCGGGCCCACGCGACGCGAACGCCCTCCAGCTGGCGTCAGCGCTGCTCAGATGTGTACTCACGTATTGGTTCTGAGCACTGGCTATCAGGATCGACGCCCAGGCGGTGGAGTCCAGGCGCTTGCCGTGTGGAGAGTCCGCCTCGAAGCGGTTGGCGAGCTCATAGGCGAGCCGTGGGCGGTCCTCCTCGCACGCCATACGCACGGCATGCTTGACAATCAGAGTGGAAGGCCTGAGTCCTCGCTCATACATCTCGTGCAGGACGAGGTGGAGTTGTTCGAGACTGGTTGACGCGATGGCCAGGCGGGCCAGAGTCGCGTAGGCGGATTGCAGTGGCTCGGTCTCGGCAAGCTCGAGCAGCAATGTGGGCAGGATTTCGGGCTGGACAAAGGAGAACTGACGGTGAGCTATGACTCGGGGGAGGACTCACCCTGAGCAGCTGCTCTAGACCGTCTCGACCGAGGTCGATCCCGGCGCGCTCGGCGTCGGCGCAGACGGCTCGAGCGATGGACCATCCGAGCGACTCGACGTCGGGTCCGGTCCGTAGCAGAGCTGTTTGTCCCCTGCGAAAGGTGTAGTCGGCGGCGAGTCTCAACGCGGCGTTGTAGTGGGACGGGGAACGGTGGTGAGCCTGCTCGTTGATGGCTTTGAGGCCCAAGGGCAAGGCCGGTGAGACATCGTCGCGCCGAAGCGATGCGCCTCTTGGGTGGGAAGAAGAGGCTGCACGGGAAGACGGAAAGCGAGTGGGCAAGGCAGAGAGGAGGCCTGCGACCTGAGGGCGAGGCCGCGCCATGCTGCTTGGGCGAGGGGCACTGAACGCGAGCGGCTGCAGTGGAATGTAAAGTGTCAATGGTGAATGATATTTATTACCTGACGTGCACTGAACTGATGACACTTTTGGAAAGGGAGATGCCATCACGTGACTGAACCGGCGGTCCGGTGCCCCTGACGTGTGCTTTTTGCTTTGCTTTGCCCGCATTACAAAACGGTGCTATTAGTCTTGCCAATTGATTACCTTTCATTATTAGCCTCCGGTCCCCGAGGTGATTACAAATCTTCCTAGCCGTGGGGGCAGCGGGATCAAATGTATCTATCCGTATCCCATCTCCAATTCGCCGCAGTCGTCGTGTCGTCTCGCTCGCACACAAAGTCGACCCAACCACATCCACACCCAACAACAACGTCGACCTCTTTCCCTCTGGGCAGACTCCACTCATATTCCACTCCCTCGAGTCTCCCTCCCACCCCTGCCCCGCTGCTATCCCACCCGCCGAGTGCAGCTCTGACATCGATCGCCCACATCACAGTCCGCCCACGTCCCACCATGTCGCCGCCACCGGCCGTGACTCTTACCACCCCTCCCTCTCCGGCCAGGGCCAGGTCGGTCTCGCAGCCCGTCCGTGACGGCGTCGACTTTGACCCGTCCTCCCTCCTCAAACCTCGAACCGGCTTCGCACGCTCGCAATCTTCAAGCTCGATTCTTCGTGCCGTGGCGCCGAGTTCCAGTCCGGACGCACCCCCGGTCGCTGCCGGCAAAGCCGTGATCAAAGGACGCGCTCGAAGTTCCAGTCTGGTCACAGTCACCGAAGTCGGGGGCGATGAGCTCGAGACCGTCGTTGACAGACTCGGCGTGGGCACAAACGAAAATGCCGACTGGGTCAACGCGCCAGGTGAGTAAGCGTCCGGTCGCCGCTGACATTCATTCAGGCGCGTGGCTCATCCATCCCGTGTTGATCCTTCTATGCAAACTCCTCGTCGACGCCATTCCCGGCATGACCCAGGATGTCGGATGGACCGTGATCAATCTGGGATACATGGCGGTCTCGTTTCTGATGTTTCACCACGTCACCGGAGTGCCGTTCGAGTCCCAGTGAGTCGGCATCGCAGCATCGCTTACACCGCTTACGCCGCAGCCTCACGACCGGCGGAGCCTACGACGACTTGACGTTGTGGGAACAAATCGATGGAGGAGCTCAGTACACCCCTGCGAGGAAGTGGTTGACCAGCGTACCGATTGGCCTGTACGTGAACGCGCCAAGGCGACGGCTAATCCCAGCTTCCTGATATCCACACATTACACCAAATACGACCCCGTCCTGTTCACTCTCAATTTCGCCGCACTAGTCTTCGTCCTCTTTCCAAAGCTCCCAATCGTGAGTGCGTCCCTTCGACGTGGCTGATTTCAGCTGCACCGTCTGCGCATCACCGTTCTTCCGGAGTGGCTGCACCCCGACCCGGCAGCGACGCCGCTCGCGTCTCGACCGCCGTCTCCGCGTGGCCTCTCAGAAGCAGCCAAGGTGGCGCGAGCGAACGGGAAAGTGGTCGAGTTACGCGAGGACTGATCGATTCTATAATAGATGGTCACATGCACATGGCTCGTAGCATTTCTTAGCATACAACTAGATGCCCTGTCTCACTCCTCCCCCTCGATCGCCTCGTCGAGCATGTTGTCGATCTGCCCGGGGTGTTGCTCCTTGTTTGACGAACGGGTGTACTCGTCGACCGTCTCACCGCCGCCGAGGCTGTCCTTGAGGTCTTCGACCTCGGCTGCGAGTATGAACTACCATACGTCGTTGGCCCTGACTCGGCAGCGACTCACAACGGGGAACGGTGCCGGTGCGCTCGCTCTCAGCGTTCCTCTGATCCTCTTGGGCAGAGTTGTTGGTATACGCAACGTCCTCGCGTGAATCCACAAAGTCGCGATCGGCCATGATGGTGGTGAGTGGTGGGGAGGTGGGAAGCGAAAAGTTAAGTAGTGAGTCGATTGCGATGCTCGCGGGCGGCCGAATTGGATCGAGTGTGAACCCGCCGTTAGCTGTTTATATGTCTCTGCTCGACGACATGAGACGCCGCTTCATGACGTCGATACCAATGCACGCCATGACGACAAGGTCATGCGCGATGTGGTATCAATCGGGGAATCGATAGCAAGTCGAACGCAGGAATCGAATGCATCTCGATCGATAATCGCTGCCACAGAGGGCCAGAGACCGTGACGATCGACGGGGCAGCAGTAGTGGCACTCGAGTTTAGCGCAACAGGCGGGTCTATGCATTGGCCTTGATTACTCGCGTCATGCGCTACTTGCCCGCCGACCTCTTGACCAGCTTTTGCTTCTGCGCCTTGGGCATTTTCTGCTTGCGCTTCTCTCGCTTCTCCTCTTTGACCGCTTTCTTCCGCTCCTGGACCAGGTCAGCCAACACCGATTCACCCTCCCCACCTTTTTCGCATCTCGATCCTCGTGGCGGAAGCCGCGATTGCGCTCGGTGGCTCCGCGAGCAGAGTCGGCAGAGTCCGATGACGCGTCGTCGGCGGATGAGCCGTCCGACATGGCGTCAACCGCCGGGACCGCTCCCACAGCGGGATCCCCGACGAGCCCTGCTAACCCCGCGTAGATGAGCTGACCCCCTCGTCCCTCGTTGAGCAGGTCGACATCCCGCTCTGGGTCGTACACCTCCCCGAGGTTGCGCGGGATGTACGACGACATGAAAACCGCGTCGTCCCCCGCGTCCACCGTTTCGTCCGCGTCGAGCCAATTCCGAACCACCTCTATCAAACGCTCCTCGCCCTCAGGTCCTCTCTCTCCCTCGCGCGGTATATCGTCCACCGTGTCGCTGACCACAAACTCCCACGCCCGACGCAGACCAAGTGTTCTCACGGCGGCTCCGGATCGCTTGGTGAAAAACTCGTCCACGTTGCGTAGATCCGATCGGAGGAATTCAAAGGCGTGTGGGTGGTCATGCTCCACAGATTGAGACACGTCGATGATGTACAGATGAGACAGATGATACCTTGGGTCAGCGGGTTCGAGGCGAAACTCACAATAAGTTGTACTCGCTGAGATCGGCGTGAACAAGGTGGCAATGATGATACAGGCGTCTGATTGAGACCAAAAGCTCGGCATAAAGTCGTGGCAGTCTTGCCTCGGACACATCGGCGTCCTTCAGGCGCGGAGCAGCGCTACGTGTGAGTACGGCAACGCGAGCTGACCCACCAGTTCTCGGTTCCGAGGTATTCCATGACAAGCACGTTCTCCTTGCCGTCAACAACCCGCGGCGCGCGAATGCCTTCCTGGTTTAACCGGCGCAAGTTTCGCAGTTCTTTTTCTGCCCACACTCGAACCATTTTCCGAGGGTTGCGCGACGACGAATATTCTCCCCGGAATCGGTGCTCCCCGACAATGTAATCTTGACGCGACCTGAAGTGGAGAATGGATGTGCGATAGATCTTGACCGCGAGGGCGGTGGGAAAGGGGTCTGGTAGGACGGGGTGGTTCGGTGCAGTCTGAGCAAAGTATACGTTTGCCTAATGTCAGCCCGGTCGAAACTATACGCACTTCCTTGCCGGTGCTAACGCAGTGTTCCACCTTGCCGATGACGCCCCTATTCACCAAGCCGGACAGGACGAGGCGCGTCCGGGCGTCCAAAACTTGCTCCGTGGTGGCCCTGTCAGCCTTGTCCTTGGTAGGGCGGGAGTTGTCGGATTTTGGGTTCGCGGCGACTCCTCCAGAGCGCGTACCGGGAGCCAACAGCTTCTCGGATGGTGCGCTCCGAGTGTGATGGACGTTGCGAGCGGGGAGAGGAACGGCTCGTCGCGAAGCAGAGCCTACGGCGACTGCTGCGTGCTGCTGGCGCAATCGATTGTACTGCTTCGTAAAGTCTGGAGTGAGCCGACGACCAGCACCGCGCTCACCTCCATCGGCTAGCTCCCAGTCCTCGTCTTCGACGTCCCAGTCTTCATCCTCGTCCTCGTGGTGGATGTCGGCGCCTCGGAGCCTGACATCATCGAACGCTGCAAGAAGCTCTCGAGACACATCATCGACAGTGCGATGGCTCACGGCACTGTGCGTGTTGTCGTGGACCTCCTCATCTTCACTCTCTTCCTCAATGCTAGAGCCGCTGGGTGTTGGAGACGGCGACCGCGACGGTCCAGCGATGGGGCCCGAGAGGTCCGGCTCGTCAATGAAGCCGAGGCCGTCTGGGCGGGAAGACGACGGATCGATCGCAGCGGGCATGGCACTGTCGCCGTGAGGGAGAGGGGTGCCGTAGGAGGGCTGCACAGTCGGAGAGTTGAGAAATCTGATGAAATCTGAAGGTTCAAGAGGTGGAGGTCACGCACGGTTGTTTGACTGATTACAAACAATTTTGTAATCCACATTTAGCCCACAAGTTTGATCCCGCTAATCCCATTTCCTAATCCCCCCGAGTCGCCCACCACCAAACAACAACCCAAAACCTCTCTCTCCTCCGTCTCTTCTCATCCTTCCCTCACCCCGTCTCCCGTCCTTCCTACCCATCTACTCCATGTCGCAGCAAGGTCCACCCGCCGACGCCAAACAGGCCCAGGCAGCTGCCCTGCAAGAGCTCGAAGCCGCTCAGAAGCGCAAGAGGCAGATCGACTCGAGCCTCGCCAACCTCGAGACGTCCATCTACGCCTTCGAGGGCAGCTATCTCGAGGAAACCGCCGCGTCAGGGGGCAACATCATCAAGGTGAGCGAGCCCCTCCGCCCCCCACTCACGTCCTAGGGCTTTGACAACTACCTCAAGCCACCCACGTCCAACGTCAACAAGAAAAAGCTCGAGGTCACCGAGGGGGACCGGCTGTTCAGCACGAGCAGCGGGACGTACCAGCAGGTACGCTTTGCGTAGATCTTCGGCGTTGACGGTCGAGACGGCGTGACGGTCTTACACCCCCGCAGAGCCTCGAAGCAAAGCGCCGTTTCGAGCAGGAGCTCGCGTACGTACCAGGCCGACCGCCAGCGAAGTGAACGATACCCAAACTTGCCCTCCCTCCTCTCATACCTGTGGATACAAACGCCGTGTCCTGTCTCTCTGGGCGCGCTCATACAGGTACCAACGCGTGCGCCTCACCACGGTCCAACGCCTCAAAGTCCCCGTGCCGCCCATGCTTCCGCCAATCTACACCGGCGTGCCGGGTCCCGTCGCGGAACCGACGTTGACTCCGTTCGACTCCGCCCCGACCGCCTCGCAGCTGATCGAGCTCTACTTGGAATCCCCGTCGAGTCCTCGGCCTGGCGCCAAGAAGCGGTCAAGTCGGACGTCGACTCCTTCGCTGCAGCGCAAGAAAAGCAAGACGGAATGAGAAATGCCCAGCGCAGACAGAGCTTCAATGCATATGGATACGACATGCACACAACTTCCAGGCTAGTTCTCCGAGTCGTGCCGAGCGTGGCCGTGGTCCGTGTCGTGCTGGTGCCCGTGGATGTGCCCGTGGACATGATCATGGGCGTGATCCGGAACCACGTCGTAGCCAGCTCTGCCCTGCCCAGCCGCCGCTGGTACCTCTCCCGTCTCCTCGAGCTCCGGTTCGTGCGGCAGGTGCACACTGGGAGGCGGCTTGAAGCACAAGGGCGAGAGCAGCCCGTTGAAAACAAACGTTCCGTAACTGTTCGTCAACACGCCATCTTGCCGTCTTGTCGTTTCGCCGTCTCGCGCCGTACTCACACTAGCATCGCAAACCCGGCCACCTGCAGGAGCGAAAACGGCCACACCAGCCGCTCCCACCCGACGATCAGACTGACGATCCAAATCCCGAGCGTCCTGCACGTGTCGATGGTGCTCCTCGTCGTCGCGCTGACCCGGCTCGTCACGCTGAGGCCAAAGTAGTTGAACGCGCCGATGCTGAAGCAGATTGCGATCGAGAGGTATATCACCATGGGCGTCGAGGTGATCTGATGCCAGCCTCGCGGCATGTCAAAGTATGGCGATCGATCTCGGAAAAAGACGTGAAGGATCGGCATCGCCGCCAGCGTGGTGACCAGACCGAAAAACCCTTCCAACGTCACCGCGGCCTAGCGTCAGCTCTGTCTACACCACTCCCTCACCAAGGGCTCCGTCCTATACCTCGACATGATCTTCTCTTCGACCACCTGGACTCAGCACATTTCTCCCGAATCACTCACATATTGCGTCGCCGTGAACACCTGAGCAAACAGAATCAGAGCCACGCCCAAAGCCACCTTTGCCGGGTCCTCATCCCCCCGCACCGCCTCGCCCCCCTTCTTCACCAAGCTGCCGGAGAGCCCGACCAAGCACACCCCTAGCGTCACGATCACCAGCGAGGTCCACTGGTAGAGCCACAGCTGCCGTCGGAGAAATATCACAGACAGAATGCCAACCCAGAGCACCAGCGCCCCGCGAGACATCTGATAGATAGACACAGGAGTGAGGATGAGTCCCGCGTTCATCAGAGTCGTCCCGCAGACTAGGGTCAGCTCGCCCCTCGCAACAACTCACTATCAAAGAACGCCGGGAACCACATCCAGCACATCCGCCATCCTGTCAGCCGCTCCACGTCGCTGTCATCCTCCTCGGGCTCCTCGTCATCCTCGTCCCCGGCGACGTGGGTGTAGCCGTGTTGACCCCCGGGAGCGGTCCGAAGGGAAACTCTCGCGATGATGCGCGTGAAAATAGATGCGTCCGGTGGGGGCGACTCGCTCTTGGTCGAGGACTGCAGATGCTGCCACAGCAAAGGTACAATGCACAGGAACTCTCCGATGAACATGCTGGTCTGTCAGTGCAACCTCGAGGCGTGACTCACTTCAGAGTCTGCCAGACCTGCGCACGTCAGGATGACTGGGAGAGCTCGGCAGCGTTGAACCCAACTCACCGGCTGCTCAAAGTCTACGCGACGACCGTCACCCGGCGCGCAATTCTCGACGCATTGCTTGTCCTGCCATTTCGACCTGAGACGATGAGCTCGGCCAACCTTGCGGCCGGGTCGTGTGAGCGGCATCGAGTCGAACGAATCAACTGACAAGAGCGAGTTTGCACATCCGGACAGGAACATGCCGAGCACGAGGGTGGAGACGTCCATGCGGATAGTCGCGGGCATGATGGCGGCCAAGAGTTGTCAGAGGGCGAGGCGAGGCGAGGGGAGGCGATTGAGGGAATGATAGATCAAGGTAGATGAAGGTGTGGACGGCAAACTCAAGTCGGTGGGAATGAGCGGGGCGTTGACCGGTAACCGGGACCGACTCCCTCTCCGAGTTCATTCTTCATTCTTCATTCTCAACCCTTCTCCAACTGCCTCAATCATCGATCCCCACGCTCCTTCGCCTCATGGACTCGGGTCAAGCTACGGCAGCCGACCCGCGGGCGGTGCTTGCTACCGACCACGAACCCGATAATGCCGCTATCGAAAGCCTCGCCGACGTGCTCGAGCAGCTCGAGGCGACCCCGGACAATGTACCCTCCATTCGCCGTCAAATAGCCCTGATGAGGGAGCTTGGAATGACGGACGAGGTCCAAGCGACGGTGCTCAAGCTCGCGTCGCTCATCATGCTGGATGAGGGTGAGTCGACATGTGCGCTCGCGCTGATGCCAGATCTTTGGCTGTCTCATCTCGACGATCTGATCTCCCGCTCGCCCCGGCCGCTCAGTCTCGACTCTTTTCTTGATATTGCGGAGCGGTTCGAACAGGCGGAGCAGGACTACCTATGTAAGCTCTCGTGTGATGCTCGCGCTGAAGCCAGCTCTCGCAATGCTCCTTCGGCATGTCGAATTCATCCTGATGTGCGCCGGAGCGTCCTCACCTTCGCTAGCGGCAACGGAAGAGTCAGCTCCCATTGCAGTTTCCGCAGATGTCACAGAGCTTCTGCAGGGAGATACAGCTCGCACCATGCTCGCAGCCGTGGTGCAAAGGGGCCAACCGCTGCTCGCGGAGAGCCACCTGCTGTGGCAGCCTTGGCTAGAATCGGAAATGCAATCATTGAGCGGCAAGGAAGGGCCTGAACGGTGAGCTCTGCACATCGGCTGCTCTGACTTGGCAGGGACGACCACATTGCGTATCTTCACGACATGTTCCTCTCTCGCATGACCATCCCACACACCGGTGCGTATAACCTGGCTTACAGTCGCTGATCGGCAGAATTCGACTCCACCTCGAGCGCCTACTCGACGTTCTGCTCGGAGTACGCTCCGCACGAATACGAATCGCGACTTGTCCAAGCTACAGAGACAGCGCAACTGGCAAAAAACAAGCTGTCGGGAGAAAAGAGGTACGGCAAGACGAGGCAGGACTTTGAACAGGAGATCGTGAGTGTCCTAAGACACGTGCATCATTGACCCGCGCTAGGCATACGGCGACTTGGCCACAAAGGGGCCCTCATACCTCGCCTACATTAAATGGGAAGTCGATCAGCGTGTCAAGAACCCCAAGCAAACTTCATCGCCATCCGATTCTGCTCTGATTCGAGGGGTCTTCGAACGTGCGGTGGCTTTTTTCGCGCACGCCGCGGCCATCACAGAGCGCACCATTGTTCCACGCGTCGACATCCAACCCCGAGGCAAAGGCAAGGGTAAAGGCAAAGGGAAGCAACGAGCGGAAGAGCGAGCAGAGGAGGAGGCGGCACTTGCAGAGGAGGCAACGATACGGTCGGCCGTGAGGGCTTACAAAGAAGCCGAGGCAAGCATCTGGGCTCGGTACACGTCCTGGATGGTGAGTGCTTTTATCTCGCGGCGCTGACATCAGGCGGAGGCCCAGGAACCCACCGCAGAGACACACACACGGGCGGTCCGCGCCTGTCCACAGGTCGGCGCGACATGGGCTCGCTTGCTCAAGGAGATAGTGAGTGGATGATCATGATCTCATCCCGCTGACAGCAGGAATTGCAAAACAGCCCGGTCGAAGAAATGTCCACGGCATTCGAGCGCGCCCTTGCACTTGGCCTCCTGACTGAGCCTGGAGCGCCGATTTCTGATATTGTGGACCTGGTTATCTGCCGCGCTGCCTACGAAGTGCGGACGGAACAAGCCCAAGGTGAGACAGCCGTTTAACCCCGCTGACGACAGTGATCGACCATCCGTGCTTGATGACAATAACTCGCGGCTTTGAGGCTGTTTCAACGAGTGAGTCTCCTGCTGAAACCTGGCTAATCGCAGTGAGCAAGACGGGTGATCCGTCACTGCGGCTAGAAAAGTTTTTGCTCGACTGGGTGAGTCTGCTCGCGTTGCCTTGCTGAAGGCAGGCCGAGACGCGCGCGCCGGATTTGCTGGACCAGGTCCTGCTGCTCGTCGATATGCCGACGAAGGCGAGGGCGTCGTCGTATCAACTGGTCCTGCTTCGAGCGGGGATTGAGACGTGAGTGCAGTACGAGACGTCCCTGACCCGTAGACGCCGAGGGGACCTCGCTCAGACACGGCAACTCTTCGAACGCGCGATACAGCGCTCCGATCTCGACTGGCCCGAAGCCGTATACGAGGCATACATCCAGTTTGAGAACGTTCACGGGGATCTCGGCAGCCTTCTGCAGGCCACCACTCACATCGAGAAAGAGCAGGAAAAGGTCACGCGGAGGAGGGAAAAGGTCGCCCAGCAGCAGATGGAGCAGTATCACATGGCAGCTGCAGAGCCGGCTGCAACCGAGGTCGAGGTCGCGGCACCGGTCGAAGCCGCGCCTGAACCACCAGCAGATGAGACGGATCAGCAGCTGAAGAGGTGAGTCGCGCACCGAACGCGCGTTGACGACAGGGATCGGGAGCACACCACGGTGCTGGTCACTGGCATACCCAAGGGCATCGACTCGTCCCGCATAGACGGTGTCTTTCAGGACGTGAGTCAGATCCTATGATATCAGGCTAACGACAGTGCGGTCACATACGAGAGACGACTATCTTGTCTTCCGACGAGTATGATACCGACGCTGCGCTGGTCGAGTTTCGCCGCGCCGAGTCTATCCCTGCTGCCCTTGCGAGGGATCATCGAAAGATCGATGGACAAGAGGTTTCCGTCTCCATGTTGTGGCGCTCGACGCTCTTTATAACCAACATTCCCCGCGGCATGGACGATCCAGAGCTGCGCAAGCTTCTCTCACCGGTGAGCAATGGTGTCGATCAACGCTCACTTTCAGTACGGATCAATTCTGCAGACCCGATGGCCCAGTCGAAAGTACGCCGAACACCGACGTTTCTGCTACGTCACGATGGACTCGCCTGTACGTGTCGATCCCCAAATCGCGCTGATCTTAGGCGTCCGCTCAAAACGCCCTCGAGCTGCATGGAGCCAAGACCAGCGACGGCTTTGGCCTGACCGTTCTCATCTCCGATCCTTCTGCCAAAGCACGACGCTCCGACGCCGGTGCCACGACACTGTTTGTGGGCGGCCTCACCGCAAAGACTACCGAGCAAGACGTCCGAGAGCTCTTCGCCAAGGTGAGCCAGTCGTCATGGGCATGGGCTGAGCGCAGCATGGCACGATCAGGTACATCAAACTTGGGTTCGATCCCGTCAAGCAAGTCTCCAAGGGCTTTGCGTTTGTGGACATGTCGTCAGAGGTGAGCGGTGGAGTAGAGCAAGCTAACGGCAGGCCGAGGCGCAGGCGGCGCTTCAACTCCATGGAGTTCACTTGAATGGCCGACTACTCAAGGTGGAGATCAGCGACCGCAGTCGCGCAAAGAAGACAGCCGAATCGTGCGTCCTGATTCGAGACGTGGCTAAAGTAGCAGGAAAGCGACTCAGCCGCCAGATGCATTTGCCGAGAAGCGCGGCAGGACGGTTCGGTTGCTTGACCTTCCAGAGGGAACGCAGGAGGGACTCCTGCAGCAGGCCCTTGAGAAGGTCGTCCCGGTCAAGCGGCTCGAGATATTTGCCAAGGGTCGCTACGCCGTGGTGGAGCTGGTGTCCCAGGCGGTGAGTCGAATCACGCTGTCGGTGCTGATGACAGGATGTGGGCAAGTTGCTCCTCCGGCCCGAACCTTTCATTTTCAACGGCGCGCAGATCACCATCACCGAGCCCGGCCGTCGACCACCGCCCCCGCCAAACGAATCGACGCCAGCAACGGCGACGGCGACGGCGACGGCCGCGCCGCAATCCGCTCTGAGCTTTGCTCCGCGCGCCGCTCGCAAGCCTAAGGCCATTGGCAAGGGCCGACACGCCCCGGCCGTTGACAAGGCGCTGCCGCCAATGTTCGTCGCGTCGAGCACTCAAGACGGTGCCGACAAGAGTCAAGACGACTTTCGGGCGATGGTTGCGGCCAAGAACAAGCAGCGCGAGGCCAAGCTAACCGAGAACCGGGAACAGGCGGGAGAGAAGAGGAATGCACGGGATGAAGAGGATCACGAAGTGAAGCGGCAGCGGACAGAGTAGACCCATGGTTGCGAACAGACTACCATGCATTCATCATCCCATACCAAATAGTCGTCGCCACCACCGCTTGAACCGGTACCAACCCCCGCCGGCCCAACCATGCGTCCTGATCTCGAGACCCGCCCACATCCGACCCGTACCATGCCTGATCACACCTTCTTCGGACTCGAGGTCCAGTTTCGGCACCTTGGCGACGACCTGACTTTCGAGAACGATGGTGTCCCAGCCCGGCTCGGTCCCGCTCTCCAGGTCCTTGACACCGCGGCCCGGACGGATAAAAGGGAAGCGGACGTCACCCCGACCCCCGCGGATGAACGCCGGGAACAGACCCAACAGGGTTTCGGCTTCGGGATCGGCGATGTGGGCTGGAAACACCCACAACCTGAACCTCGGCTGGTTCAGCTCGCTCTCCTCGGCCGCAATGTCGTCTTCCGTCGGGTCCTCCTCGTCGTCTTCGACGATGGCATTGTCCATGACATGGTGGCCATTGGCAAACAGTCCGGACGGGCCGGTGCTGTCGTCGCTCATCGTGCGACCGTTGCCAAGCAAGAGCTCCCTGTCCTCGGACATTCTGCGTGCGAGCGGGTTCCCTATTGGACCGTCGCGAGGCAACAGGGGCGACTCGGCGTGACTGGCGGGCTCCGCTGCGTAGACTGGTTGTGAGACTGCGGATCTGTGTGAACTCCGAGACGGAGGTGGCGGTGGAGCGGGACCACGTCCAGAGGGTCGTCGCTGCCCCGTGCGAGCGTCGGTGAAAGGATCAGAGATGGCGCGGGTGCGTGAAGGGTCTGGCGGCGGTGCTTCGGCGCTGCTCTCCAGGAGCTCGACCTGCTGCGGTGGGGGCTTTCGGGGCGAGCCTCGAGAGGGAGCCACTTGCGGTCGACGAAGTCGTGCCTCGGAATACGATCTCGGGATCGTGCGTATCCGGCGAAGCTTGGGCGGTGCTGTTAATGGCTGGTCGTCAAAGCCGAGCACTCCCTTGAGCATCATGACCGCCTCGTGCATAAACTCGCTCCCGCTGGGGTCAGCCACGAATCCCGCCAAGAACTCACCCAGACTCGAGAAAGACCGCATCGTCAATCTCCCAGACAACCCTTGCGGCTCCAGCGCCGCCTCGACTCTGCTCCCCGCGGCTCTGGACGCGGAGAACCGCCCACAACCCGCGGAAGAATGGCTCTACGCCGCCAGCGCCGGTGGTGCACCACGTCGAGATGAATCTGGCCAGGCGTTCCTTGCGTTCTGACCTGGCTCTTGATCCCCGGGGATCGGAACGCGCAAGAGGCGTCAGCGACGCCGAGGCCACGGTGGACGACATGAGGGCGTGAAAGGACGATATGCGGACGCGGAGATGGTGCAAGTGAGCGAGTGACCGGAAGGACGACTGGAGTCGGGTGTAGGTGGCCCGGTGCGATGGTGGCAAGGCGGCCAGAGTGGAGGAGATGAACGAGGACGATTCCTCGGCGGGCGTCGGAGAGAAGTAGAACAAGCGGCAGTGATGGGCAAAGATTTGGAGATCCTGGCAATGTCAGCGGACGGTACCGTCGTGTAGAGAGACACAGACTCACGGCTTGAGTCGGCCCCGTGGCTTCCAGCCGAGCTGCGTGACTGCTCCCTTCTCTCCCACTGAACACGCTGCCTCCGATAGTTGGACTCTTCAATGACGGCAATGACGGAGACGACCGGCCCCTGGTGTTGTCACGTCGTGATGGCATGGGCAAACTCTGGTCGGACTCTCGCCAAGCGTTAGGTGGCCTCACCGTGGTCTCTTGTGAGCCTCGCCGTGATCTGGCGGCGTGAGAATGGGGTGTGCCCGGTGGGGACCTCACTCGCGCTGGGTCTTCTGTGGACCTGGAGCCATGTATGGCGGCGAGTCCGCCAGGTCTCGCTCTGGCGGGCGCGTTGGCCGTGGAGGAGTCGAGCTTTGATGGGAGGTCGTAGAGAGGTGGCTGCCTCGCGTCCGACCGCCCATGCGACGGGCCTGGCCTCTGCGAGTTGGCCGTGTTGATACGCAAGGAAGGCGGACCGAGCCTAGGCGGGAGCTGTGGTGGGGAAGGGGGATAATTGGAGTGGACATCGCGATGAGTGGGCATGGCGCGGGTTCGGTGGGAGCGGTGACGGCGGGGGAGGTGGGTTGGTGGGTTGGGGATGCACGAAGTCACGGCGAGATGGAGCAGAGACGGCGGCGAGTGCTCATTCGGCGAGAGGCGAGGCGAGACGGCGACGTTGGATGTGGGTAGACAGAGTGGGAAAGTGAATCAAACAGGACCGGCCTGAAAAGCAGTGTTGAAACTGAAACTGGCTCTGGCTGGCGACGCGTCGTGGCGCCCCCGAACCGAACGTCGACTCTTCAAAACACCTTTGCACGCCCTTCCCACCTGCCACCATAAACACTTCACTATTCACTTGACTCGCATGTCTCAACAAAGGTCACTTGCGACCGCTTCAGAAACCAGCCCCGCTACATACGCTACTACTGTTACAGCGCACAGGTGATCAGAGCGCATTGTTCTCGCCAATCATTTACTCCGTTCCGGGTCAAATCTCACTTGCGGTCACTTCCAGCCGTCTTAGCCCAAACTTATCGCTCGGCGAACAACACTCACCGGTTGAGGAAGACGAAGCCCGCGTTGAGGTAAGAGGCTGCTGCTGTCAGTGACGCCGGGCTACAGGTCGGGACGACATACCGTAACCGAGCCAGGCGCAGTACGGGGCCAGGAACCACGTGGTGCTGAACGGCGTGTTGAGGCCGTGCATCTTGACCTGAGACATGGTCAGCGGCGGCTTCTCCCAGCAGCACGGTGACGACTCACGGTCATGGCAACGACTGTTCCGGTAAGAGCAAGAATGTTGCCCAGGGCCACTTCCTTCTGCTTGGCTAGTAATGGTTAGACCATGTGCTCGGAGACGAAGGGGTCGGATGGAGCTCACCTCCGAAGAACAGAGGTGTCCACAGCATGTTGAGAGCCAGCTGCGCGTAGTACAGCTGAAGAGCCTGATCGGCCTGCTCACTGGGAAAGTCATGAGTTCAAGCACGAGAAACGAACCGGAGATGCGACTCACGTTCCGGCCGGGGTCACTGCAGAGTCAAAGGCCCGGACGGTGAGGTGGGACGCGTAGCCCATCAATCCGTACAGAATTGTCCAGACCTGGCATTATCAGGAGGGTTTGATTACCGAAGGCGATCAGTCTCACCGGTCCAAAGACCTCCTTGGGCGGGTTCCCCGGTGGCGGCGACATGGTCTGTCGGATATATGTCAGGCTCGCGTTTGGTCCGCGGACCGTACAGGACTCACGGTGAACCAGTCGCTTCGCGAGGTACGGCCGGTGATGAAGCCACTGGCGGCGCCGAGACCAATAGGCAGCCCAACTGGGGGGAGTCAGCGATGGCAAGGACATGAGCGGGACGAGGGGAAGGGGAGGACGATGAGGACGGCGACGCACCCGCCAGGATGGGGTTCCGGGCCACTTCGAAGAGGATCTCGGGAAGAGGAGACATGGTGCGATGTGCTTGGTACGGTTTGTTAGTTCAAGTGAGAGGAGAATGAGCCTTGAGAAGAGGATGAGGATGAGGATGAGATGAGAGATGGGGGTATGGGGTGGGCGGGACCTATGACGTCGCGTCAACGGGACGGAACCAAACACACTGATCATCCAATCACGGTCGAGTTTTTTACGTCAGCAGCAACTCCATCGCCACGCTCACACCAAAACGCCGAGAATCGCCGGTCCGTGGCATATCTTGAGCCCTCGGACGAGTGAAGAACACACAGCCCAGAATCGCCCGGAGAGGGTCCTACAGGACGAGGACGACCTCAACACGCTGCACACACGTAGCCCGCTCGCTCCCCGACGCAGCCAATCTCCTTTTCTCGATCTCCCATTCCGTATCTGCAAGCCACAGCCCGAGACCCCTGCCGTTGCGATCTACTTGGCCCGCAGAAAGCCTCCATCCCATGGACAGCTGAGCTCAATCACGCGACACAGTCAGTAGGCCAAACTCATCCCCAGCCGGTCATAACGCCTGCGCCGAGGCGCGTCCCATATGTGCCATCGATCATACATGCAACCCAATCCGCCTCCCAATGCTCATGCCTCAATCGCGGCCACCTTCTTGCCCTTCTTCGAGCTCGAGGCGGTAACGTCGAGGTCCTTGGCGCGGGCGACCTCGGCGGAGGGGACGGAGAGGAAGATCTCGATGTGGCAGGGGTGGCCCTGGTAAGGGTTGCTGCGCGGATCAGCAAGGTTTCACGAGAACAAGTCATTGCCACGCACATGCGACCGTGAGCGCGGTAAGTCCTCCGCCTGGTCTTGGGGGCCTGGTTCACGACGATGTTCTTGATGACGAGCTCATCGACGGCGAGGTCCTTGGAGTCGGCGTTGGACTCGGCGTTCTTCAGCAGACGGAGGAGGAACTGGACCGACTTGACGGGCCAACGACCTGGACTGGGGTTAATGACGATTCGGCGCATCGCATCATGTTCCCGACTCACCCTTGGTCGTCTTGAACTGCTTCGCCTGGGACGCACGGCCGATACCGCCAGCGAATCGTCGGAAGGGGATGATCTGCTTGTGCTCCTGAACGTCGCCGAGGTAGGTGTAGGCCTTTGACAAGGGCATGCCTGAGACGTTAGACGGAATTCTCGGGTCAAGCCGTTCCAGCCAACGACTCCGGTGTCCGATTCTCTCGTCTCCCGAGCCCTGCCTCCTATTCCAGATGCCAACTCACCAGAGACAGCGGCGGCCACCTCGCGCATGTTCTTGAAGTGGGTACGGACATACTCGCCCCGAGCCTTAGCGACTGCACCGAATCAGACACCATCCACAACCAATTCCAACTCTAGACATACACTTCTCGGGGTTGGCGGCCGCGATGTGGGCAGAGGCGTAGCGGACCTGCGATTGTCAGAGGTGCTCGTGGGTATTTGAGACGGGTGCAAGACGACATACCATTGTGGACTGTTGGAACGAGCGACGAGCGACGAGCGAGACGAGGCGAGTTGTTTGGGTTTCGAAAAGTTGGAGGGAGCGGTGGAGAAAGGGAGAGGAGCTTCAGTCAGCGGGAGCAGCTGTGCGGAGGATGGATGAGACGTACGAGTCTGGCTCGAGCCTTTTTGAAGGACAAGAGAGTAAGAAGTGTCGAGATAAGTTGAGCAAACGAGCCAGGCCTGCGCGGTGGACGATGGCGAGAGCGGGCGAGCGAGCGAGCAACAGCCCAGGCAGGAGGAGGATTCGATTCGTGGCGGGCGGGGGCAACCGCAACCGGAGTTTCTCGGCGTTTGGTGAAAACAATGTGGCGGTTTTGATCCCGTCGCCGTGGCTGGGGCTGGGGATGGCACAGAGCCAGATGGGAAGGGCACTCGGTCCATGGTAGCATGCATTAGACACATTCGAGCACCAATTCAAGGTATGCACAAGTCTGAGCCATGCACACCGTCTCTTTCATGCTCCCCCCTCTCACGCCAACACCTTGAACGCCTGCCTGAGGTCCGCGATGAGGTCGCACGCGTCCTCGATCCCCACCGACAGTCGGACGAGGTTGGGTGTGATGCCGAGATCTTCTCGAACAGCAACGGGCAGAGACTGATGTCAGCTCGACGAAACCCAAGCCCACTCACCGCATGCGTCATGCCATATGGCGCCTCGATCAAACTCTCCACCCCTCCCAAGCTCTCGGCCAGCGAGACCAGCCTCAACCGCAGCATGAACGCCTCGGTCTGGGCCTCGCTGGCGCCCTTGAGCCTGAACCCGATCATGCCGCCAAACGGCACGCCGAGTGTCTTGGTGTGCGCGAGCGTACCGGGCGTGCCCTCTGTCTCTGCGACGACGTACGGGAACTCCCACCCGAGATACTCGAGCTCGCGCTTGGCGTTCGCCGAGAGCAGGTGCGTGACCATGTGGAATGCCTTGGACGACTTGAGCCCGACGTATTTCACGTCCTCGACTTCTGGTCTCGCGTCGAGCCACGCCGCGATCTGGAGCGCGTTGAGGCCGTGCTTGAGAGCGCGGACGCTCAGCGTCTTGAGACTCCTGACCATGAGGTGGCAGTCACGAGGTGACGCCGTGGCGCCAAAGGAGTTTTGCAAGAACCGCAAACCCTTGAGCAAGTGTGGCTTTGCCTGGACCGTCCTTGGCGACACGGTGAGCGATCCCAGAATGAGATCCGAGTGACCGCCCGAGTACTTTGACAACGAGGTGAGGACGACATCGGCCATGGGCAAGGCGTCACCGCAAGGGATGAGAGGGGTGCAGTAGAACGGGGACAAGAATGTCGAGTCGACCACGACGAGGGGGCGGTTCTCCTTTGGGATCGAGTGGACAATTTTGGCAATGAGGGGCAGCGGAGGGACGAGGAAGAGAGGATTCGTAGGAACTTCGAGCCAGACGAGCTGCCGTCAGCGGGTAGTTGTAATGTGACTCACCTTTGTGTCCTCGCGAAGAGCCGCGCGGATACCCTGCTCGCCGGCTTTCTCCATGTCGATGTAGGTGACTTGGACCCCGGTCGGCTTGCTAGCGCGGGAGAGGAACCTCGCCGTGCCACCGTACTTTTATCAGCCAAGCCTCGCCGTGGCCACTCACGACATCGTTGATCGCCAAGATGTGTCCTCCGCCGCCTTTGCCGTCACCACCGGCCCCGCCTTCCTCCCTTTGCAGCGACACCCAATACACCATCGCGGCGGTCGCGGCCGACCCAGACGCGAAAACGCAGGCATCGCCGCCAGACACGTCCTCGTGGGAGGACTCTGAAGTCGCCGAGATCGGCGACGTCTCGAGGGACGTCAAGAGCGCCTCCAGCTGTGAGCGGGTTGGGTTGGAGGAACGAGCATACTCGTGGCCCTGCTGTCAGCGCCGACGCACCCGTGATCCGACCCACCTTGTGCTTGCCGATGCCATCCTGGACGAATGTCGTTGCGACGCTGAGTGACGGGACGACGGCGCCGGTGAAGTGATCCGGCTCAGACCCAACGTGGACTGACCGGGTGGCAAAGTGGTCGTGATGCTGGCGCAGCTTGCGAGCGGGCATCGCGAATGGGTGAAGGACAACCGGATGGATGGGGTAACAAGAACATGCCGTGCGATCCTGCTACACACACAAGCATGCTGACTGGGGCTCTCTAGCAGGCGAGTACGACGTGCGACCGCGCGAAATGACGCCACGACCACGACCACCAACCGCCATGCCATGCTCCGGATGCCACCTTTACCGGCAAGACATCTCCAACAGGCTCCGGGCCGGGTTTCACATGCAACTCACACCGGAACAGCATACATGGGAATCCAACAGTAACGGTTACAACTACTATCGCTCCTCACCCCGCGCGCCTATGCAGGCGCCGACTGTCTCCTATCCGGTGCCGCCTCCTCGGCCTCCTCGGCCTGCTCCACATCCACCACCTCGTCTTCTTGCTTACTCGACGCGGTCTTTTCAATGCTCGCCGACGCCAGGCTGACCCTGGGCGAGTGACGCAGGTTCGCCGGGTTGGTCCGGCGCAGGGGACGCTGCATGCGTCGCCGAGCCACCTGTCGTAAGCAAAAGTCACAACTGCCAACCCACCATTACCGGGACAGACGACTTTTGCACGAGATAGTGAGACGTCGAACCGAGGAGAATGCTGCGGTGTAAGCGACGCCGAGGTACTCTACTCACCCTTTGAGCTTGCCGAGGCCGCGCGACCCAACGATGACCATGGTGGGCTCTAAGAAATCGACGAGATCTTGCGTCAGCGGGGGTCAAATCTCGCCTCACCTAGCAGCATATGTCGGGCGTTCTTTGCATGCAAGAACTGGCACGTCACAGTAATGTTGAGCCTGGTTCGTTGCAAGAGCCCTGTGACCTGCTTGACCAGGAGCAGCGCAGTCGTTTGACGCTGGCGTCAGCAGCATTCCATTTGCTCACGCACCTCTTTCTGGATCCTCAATTTAGCCGCCTTGTCTGCGGACGACCAGCTCTTTGGGTCGACTGGGATCAGCATGATCGTCGACACGCACTCACCCTTCGCCTCGTCCTCCTTGACCGAGATCACAAACAACTCGTCTCCGTCTCGCGCAACGGTGCCGATCCCCCATTCTACGGCATACTGGCTCTCCTCGCTGAGATCGCTGAGCACGACGTAGCGCCGCATACGCTTGCCACTTTGTTCGAGGGCGCCGTCCGGGTCACCGTGGGTGAGGTTGATGGTGCACCGATCCCGCGCAAAGATCGGCCTCGACGTTTCCAGCTCGAGCCCCGATTTGAGCGACTTGCGCCGGACCGGCTGGTTGAACGTGACCTGGAATAGCGGTTGCGGCGGTACAACGACGTTTGGGCCCTCTCCCAGCGGATCCTGCTCGATCTCTTCTCCAAATGTGTCCAGCTCTGCACGATCCTCCACGGGCTCCGACGTCCCTCCGAGTCCAGCGGCGTCTCCCTCGTAAAACACCGCGTTCGCCTCGGTGTTCTTCTCCGTCTCTTCGTCAAACGCGAGATCCTCCTCTTCCTCATCGGTGAGATCCGTCTCTGGCTCGTCGTCGGAAGCCGCCTCGGTGCCACTCTCGTCGGCGTCCTCGTAGGCGGACACCTGCGGCTTGAAATTGCGTTCCCCTCCGACCGACTCGCCGTCCGACTCGTAGCTGTCCTTTTTCAGCGCACCGACTTCGGGGCTGCGGTCGCGTTTGCGGGCCTCCTCGCGAGATCGGCGGGCCCGGAAGAATGGGCTAGGCGATCGGGGTAGACGGGGGCCAGAGGACGAGGAGCCGACGGGTCGCGACGGCTGCAGCGTAGCCTGGGGTTGGATCGGTTCGGTCGTTTTCGGCGGACTGATCGGGGTGGTCACGCCGGCGGCGCGAAGACCGAGTGCTGCGAGTGCGCCGCTGGTCCTCTTGGAAGTGTCAGGGACGGGGATTGCCGCGGTGGCGGGTACCGGGCTGGGGTTGCGGCCTCTGTCCAACGCGGAGAGTATGAGGTTGGACGCCTGTGTGTCATGTGGGGAGAGGGAGGATTCAGTCAGCAAACCGGATTCGATCGCGTCTGCCTGGGCGTCGCCCAGTGCATCCGGCCCCGTCTCCGCCCCCTTCTTACGCCGGAAGCGACCGGGCAGAGAGGAGAACATGACTCTGCCCCTCGTCCTCGGTGCGCAGTCGTCTTCGGGAAATGAAGCGTCGACGGCGGATGCAGGGTGTGGGATGCTGGTGGGACTGGCACTGGGACAGGCAGAATCGGGATGTGGGTCTTCGGGGACCGTTTCGAGGCGCGCGCGACCTGCTCTTACCTGCGAGCGGGATGTTAGCGTCGATTTCTGGGTCAGAGACGCCGGGCTCACCTCGTCTTTGCCCGCTGCACCGGAGAACACTTTGAGCCGCGAGACGCGGTCAGACAGGGAGACGGGCAAGGAGAAGGAGCGCGACAGGGGTGCCATGGCGGAGTCGGGACGGATGCGACGAGGCGGGTAGGGATGGGTGAAGAAAGGAGTAGGTTGTCAGCCGAGACCAGACCACTTTGGAAGAACCGCGGGGGCGAAGGGGGCAGAGAGGTTGAACATTGCGATTGAAAAGGTGTGCAGCAGCAACCCAAAGGTGATGAAGATTTGATACTCTGCTACGACTGCGAGGAGAAAGAAGAGTGTGATGGTTGCGTAGGAGAGAGAGAGATCACACGTGTGATGGCGATGGACGGTCAACACGGAGGTGATACGTTCGGAAAGGGGGTTGGTCCTTTAGGTCTGGGTGGTGTATCGGGTTGGGTTGACGGGCGTGATGGGTGGGTGTGATGGGTGTACGTCCTGTCGCTCACCGTAGTTGGCCGCCCGCTCCACGTCGTTGTTGGTCTTCTACAACAGGTCATCGGCATGCAATCCTTCACCAGCACCGACACCGATACCAACACCGACAACACCGCGGGGACCGCACCCACCTTTAACGCATACCGAGCCGACTTCTCCGGTATCCCGAGCTCCTTGAGTCGGTCCACCAGCGACTGCTCATCCTGTGGGGTCGCGGTCGACGACATGGTGCTCGGCGGCGTCGGTGCTGTGCAATCAACAAGGCCGAGAGGATCGACGTGGGATGGAGTGATGCGAGACGACGAGGCAGTCTGCTGGCTGGAATCGGATCGGACGTTGTCGCCGGACTCCCGGAAGCAGCCGCAGATTGTGTCCCGCCGTGCCTCTCTCTCTTTCCTGCATTCATTTGCCACCCACTCACTCACTCACTCACTCACAACAATGCATACGTGTATGGACGGCAACACACAGGAACACCTGCTGGTTGACTATGCGATAATAGATGAAGATGATAAACATGCAAGGAATAGGCTTCCAGAGCCAAGCAGCGCACCGACCCAAGAATGTCTCGTTCACCGCAAGGTGGGATAGCGCTGTTCGCCAAGGTTCGTCGAGGTCAAATGGGCTCTGGGTGACTGGGGACCATCGAGCAGCGACTGTGCGCCCATCTTGTCCCACTCGGCCATGAGGAGAGCTCCGACAGCTGCGAAGTCAGCCCATCTTCCCTGTGCAAATCGTCGACCACTCACCCGGCTCCACCTCTGTCCCATCTCGCGACACCTTGACCTCGCGATCCGCATTCCACGGGTTCCGCAGGTGACGGGTACGGTTGAACGGGAGGCTCCCGACCCTGATCCACTGAACATTGAATGGCTGGCCCCAACCTTCGGGACCGACCTCCTCCTTGTCCTCGACCGGTTTGTGCTTGTCCTCTCCGGTGACGACGGTGTCTTTGCGGAGGACGCCGTCTCCGTCCAGCTCGGATTGTCGATTGGCGAACCCCACCGCTTCCTGCATTTTCGTTTCCTGTTCACCTCCCACAGTTGGGACGCTTGGGGCAGGCGGGAAATAAGGATTAGGCAGTGTCTTTGGGTCCAGGGTGTTGGCCCGAAGTCCCGGCGAGTCGCCATCAGGCAGGAGCTTTGGAGGGGAAGGGTCGGTGTGGCGTTGACCGAGAGCCTCGGCCTGCACGTCTTCGCCTGGGGTGATCTCACCGGGAGAAGACACGGCGACGCGAGAAACAGTGGGAGAGAGGAGCGGGCGAGAGGGAGCCGGGTCAGATCCGGCTCGAGCGGGCTCGTCCTCCTCCTTGATTCGCTCGGGTGGCGGCTGCGATCGGTACTTCTGGCCGTGGACAGAGGATCCAGAGCCGGAGCCGGACCCAGAACCCTGCGTCATCTTGGACGAGTACGAGCGTGCCCGATCCTTGTCGATGGGCTCGATCATCTTGGCGTAGCCAAAGAACTCGCCGGACCGGTTGGCTCCAAAGATGAGGAAGACTTCTGGGGATGTGCGGAAAGCTTGATCGAGTATCGGCTCGTTGTGCTTTTGCGTGCGCCAGATGCCCGTCTTGGCGCTCTCCTCCAGCTCGGCCGTTGTGATGCTCTTGAGGATGAAGATGCGTTTGGGAAAGTGACGCGCGAGGAAACTGGAATTTGTGCTGGCGTAGCTGTTGGTACTCTTGTGCTTGGTATCGAGCTCTCCATCAACGATGGACTCGCGTCGCCGCCCGTCGCCGTCTGGGGGGTGTTCGAGGATCGCCGGGCTGGGAGGTACGCTGCTGGCAGCGGTGCTCGGGGTCTGCACGGGTTCCAGCGAAACGGGAGGTGTGGGCAAGGGCAGAGTGAGCGGATCCTGCGGAGCGACCGGAACTTGCGGCGGCGCCTGTTGCTTGACCCAGTCTCGGTGCATACCGGTACCACGCTGCGCGCCGACTCCAGCGCGAAGATCGTCGTCCTTGCGGCGGACCCGGCAGACCATACGAGGACAACGAGGATCCCAGGGTCGCAGCGACTTGCCGTTGAAAAAAGCGACGGCTCGGTCGAGATCGGCCTGGGAAGAGAGGTTGACAAAGGCGCACGAGGAGCGGGAGATGAGAAAGATGGACGAGGGCCCGCGCCACGGCTCGTCCGCCCCGTTGGCACTGGTGGGGACGGTGGAGTTGAAGTACTTCCAGAGCTCCTCGTGCGACGTGTTTGGCGGGACGTTGCCGACCCACATCACCCAGTCGCTCCGCTTGGCCGGTGGCTGCGGGTGATACGCCTTGCGCGGCCGGTCGTCTACGGGGATGTTGGGCGCCCGTGATGGCCCACTCCAGGACATTCGGTTGGCTTGTCGCTGAGGAGGAGGCGGTGGTGGTGGGTTCCACGAGCCACGCGGGTTGAATGGTTGCTGTGACATTGCAGGCGAGCTGCCGCTTGGCCAATCCTGCCGCCTCTCGCCGCCGCTCGGATTACTGGCCATGGCCAGGCCATCGAGGGCGGGCTGGGCCTGGAAGGGGGCGTAATAGGCATAACTTGGAGCGTTCCAGGCGGGTGTACCATAGTATGCGGCGGGTGTGGCGCCGAGCTCATCCACAAACGAGCCGTGACGGGCATGTCGGCCTCGGCCGATGGCACCCATCGAGTTGAACTGAATGGGAGGCGCCACCGGACTCATGGGGGGGCTGCCCCACATGCTCCCGTAGCTCGCCTGCGTCGCCGTGCTGGGTCGGGAGAAGGATTGAGGGCCGTGGGGAAACGGCGGGGAAGGGTTCATCGGCGTGGGCTGGTCTGACCGGGGACGGGTTTGGTACCCCGGCATCCCATCGAGGGGGTACTCTGCCTGGGGAGGAGCTTTGTAATATGCGAGGTGGGGGTAAGGCGACGAGTGGGGTTGCTGTGGATAGCCGGGCTGATGCTGAAGATATGGGTAAGGATGTTGGGTGACAGAGGGGAACGGTTGGAAGGGCTGTTCGTGAAGGGGCTGGTACGGGCTGTAGACCGCTGCGCGAGGCTCCAGGGAAAGGTCTCGAAAGTGATCGGTGTAGTCGTCGTCTCCGTCGTCTCCGTCGACGCCGTCGAGGTGCAAATGGGAGGCATGCATGGTTGGCGACGCCGAGGCTGACTCGTCAGCACGGGCAAAATGTTTCCACTCACCCTGCTTTCCGGCCCTGCCCTCGTCGTCGTGCGCCGCCGACAAGATGTCACCTTCCGATGCCCTCCTGTTGATGCTCATTCCGGCCTCACGCTCGGCGGGATTGGGTCCGCTCATGCGAGGTCAAAGATGGAAAGGTTGCAAAAGAAAGAGAAAAAAGCAGTGCCCGGTGCGGGGCTGTCTGGCCGCATTGATTGTCGTCGTCGAGGACGGCGTTGACACACAGCACGACGCCGGACGACGCAGGGGGAAGGGCGTGGATTGGATGCGGCAGTGTCGGAACGAAAGGACGTTGAGGCTGACGCTGGGGTTTCACTTGACGGGAACGAGGCTGATGCTGATGCCTGATGCCTGACGCCTGATGCTGCCGCTGGCTTTTGTGCGTCAAGGTTGATTCCAGCGGGGAGTTGGTCGCTGTGTCGCTCGCTTATGTGTGTTTGTATGCCGGCAACGTCAGGAACGAGGGGGTGCGAGTGGTGTGGTCACTGGTGGGTGGGTGGTGTCGTGGTCGTGTATGTATCTTGTGGATGCCGTGACTGTGGTTGGGGTGAGATGGATGCAGATGCTCTGGCAAAGAAAGAAATCAACATTGAGAGAGATCGCATTTGAGGCCAAACCAAAAGCAATTGTGGTGGTGATGACGACATTTCGCCCATTTTGGCCTGGCCAGGCTCATTTTGTTTTTTTTTCGATTCCGACGATCATTCTAGCGCGTACGTCCCTCTTCCAGCAGAGAGCTTCACCCGGCCTCGTCTCGCTCCAACGGGTCATTGCACAGCATGTCCGACACTCGGACACTCCGACACCCCGTATGCATGCATGCAAAGGCTCTGCAAGGGTCTCAACCGCCGATGCATGTCCGGGGCTGACACCGCAGGGCAAGGCTACAAATCCGACGGGGGATGAGTCCCGGATGCTTTTTTTCTGGGTTGCGGCTCCACCGTGTTCCTGAATGCTCAGTAACAGATTGGATTGAGCAATCACGTCCCCGCTCCACATTCATCAAATCAAATGTCCAGACAAGCGACAACGCATCCGGCCACATGTCTGTCACCCTTCCAGGCACACCACTTCCTTGACTCGCTCGCCCTCGCTCGTCTCCGTTCCGGCGGACACCCCATCCCTCCCGGGGTTTCCGGAGCGAACCGAGTCCTCCGGGACCACCTCCGTCTCAGTCTCCCTCGGTCGCATAGCCTCCAGCTCGGCCTGGCTCTGACCGGCCACAGCCCAGCCCCGGAACCCTACAAAGACGATCGCCGCGGCTGAGCGGCGTCAGTGGCGTGACTGCGTGCGTTTGGTGGCGCATCGGGTGACTAACCGAGAAAAATCGACGTCGCGGCGGTCCAGCACGCCGCTTGGATGCCCTTGAACCGTGACAGCTGTTCGTCGGTCCAGTCGAGCGGCGCGTCGGTCCCCGCAGACAAGTGTGACCTCTCAGTGTTGGCGACGGCGTCCCTCACGATGGTGAAAATCGCGAGGCCGAACGTTGCCCCGAAGCGTGCGAAGGAGTAAAGTATAGCTGCGGTCAGCCGATCCCACTGTCCACACCAACCAACCTTGGGCAACCCCTTGATCCTCTCTGTGTTACAAGTCAGAGCGATTCGGATCGAGGACTTACGGGTCGGTCACGTTTGATATGATAACATTGGCGACGGTGTTGGTTCCATCCGTTGCAAAGCCGATGAATAGCCACGCCCACAGATCCGCCCTCCAGTAGGACCCCTCCACCGCTTTCGTCGCAAGGAAGATGCCACTGGGGCTGCAAGAGTCAGCGCCGACGAGTAGCGTTTCACTCACTCACAGAGAGAGGCAGTCGCAAATCAGCAAGACCGCCTTGGCCGGGAGTCTGGCCAGGGTCACGCCGGCGAAAAGCTACGAACACGGTTGGCTTGCAACGACGCGAGATGCTCACCGAGGCCAAGAATCCACCCAGGAAACCCGGCGCGATCCTCGTGCCCGACTCCCAGCCGTTCAGCAGCAAGACTTGGTCGTAGTAATACGCGCCGATGACCGCGAGGTTCTGACGGGTTGAGCTGAATCTCACTACAAGTAGTCGCACTCACGTCGCCGGCGGCCCAGACGAAGATGGCCGAGGCGTAAATGGCAAGAAGCACTGAATGGCCCTTGGCAAACAACCTTCTTGGAGTGAGGGGAGGAGGAGTCGTGCCCTGGCCGTCGAGACGATCGAGGTGGATTTGGCGCCAGGCGAAGAGCCCGAGTAGTAGCACTCCGACGACAAGCAGAGGGGGTATGTCTGGACGGTCACGGTCACCACGGCGCGTGCGTGATGCACTCACAAGGAGCTCTCCAGCCCTTTGAATTCGACACTGACAGCGTCAAACCAAGGTTCAGGGTGATTTGACTCGCTGTGATGGCAGCTGCTCCAAGCCAGTCGATTTTGCGGTCGACAGGGTGCGGTCGGTTCTTTGGAATGGTAAAGAACCCGACAATGAGAGGGTACAAGGAGCCGGCGGCGACGATCCAGGGAAACAGTCTCCACTTGTATCTAGCCGGCATCAGCTTGTCGCAGGGGCGCGAACCCACCGAGTCGCGTTGGCCAGCACACCACCAGTCAGCCAACCAAGACCCGCCCCGACCGCACCGGCGCCAGCGATCGCCGCGAAGGTCATATTCTTGGTTCTACCCTGTGGGAAGCTGGTGCCCACGATGCCTGCAGCTGCGGGCGACGCAACGGCGAAGCCAGCGCCAGCCAATGCACGGGCAAAGCTGAGGCCGATGATGTTCTGGTGGGGTCAGACATGCTACTCGGGGTGTACTCACCGGCATGAAACCGCTGATGGCGATCCAGACGGTGCAAAACGTGATTCCGAGCAGGTACGCCGAGCGCAGCCCGTAGATGTCACCCATTCGACCCGCCACGAGAGCAAAGCAGCCCTGCGCAGGATCAGCCAAGCTTGAGCTTGTCAGGAATCAACTTGGGCGTACCCATGTGATATTGAAGGCACTATTGACCTGAAGAGCGCTGTGTGAGTCTGACCACATATACTGCATGTTCCACTCCGGCTCGACTCACCCATTCGACTTGGCCAGATGAGCTGTTCAAGTCGGCTTCGATGACGGGCAACAGAAAGCCAGTCCCACAGATGTTGAAGGTCTGCGATCAGTGGTTGATCCGCGGGTTGAGACTCACGCACATGAACCAATGAACGACCATGGCCGAACCCAGAACCCATAAACGGACGGAGGACAAGCCCTCCGTTCCGTCGCCCGCATTCCCCGCCTCGAGTTGCGGGAGGGACGACGCGACCTCGGATACTTTTTCAAGAGATTCTGAGGCTGGCGTGGTCGACATATTGCCCACACACCGAGGGATACTGTAAGGGTTGGGAGAGGAGATGTACCAGGTGTCTAAAGCTCTTGGGCATCTCTTATATGGAGACGGACACAAAGAAAGGGGGTGCTTTACCTCGTCCCGACCGCGTCGGCTTGATCGACAACGGGGCACACACTCGCACACACATCAACTCAAATCCCGCCTTTGATCACCCGACGAAAGCGGTGAAGCAGACTATTCATGCGGTACACAACCTCAACGCCTTGACTCGGGCTCCCTGAAAGAGACGCTCGGCCCACTTTCCCCCTTTGCCGACCCAGTGGACTGCACCGAGGACGTACGGTACATGGCCAGCCCCGGATTCCGCTTGAAGCCCGGCGCCGTGTTGCCGTAATTGCCGACCGAAGGGGCCGTGTCTGATGACTCGGACGTTTCCGCAGCGAAGCGGATCGACGTGTTGCGAGGGACTGAGAGCGTGCGGGATAGCTGTAAACTCCGATCGTAGGACGACATGGGCTCGGGCTCTGCGACGACGGGGCGAGGTCGACCCGATGAGGGGGGTAATAGCAATGATGGATCCGGTGCCGCGCGTCCTTCTTCGATCACACCTGGGCTCGGACTCGAGTCTCGGCGGAAGAGATTTCTCAGCCCCTTGAACGGTTTGGCCCCGGGCAGCTTGATCACGGGCGGCCTGCTAGCTCTCTCTGGCGATGGTGACGGTGATGGCGACCGTGACCGGCCGTCGCGGTCTGATGTCCGGTCCGGCGAAGGGGTCCTGGGCCTACTCGTCATCAAACCCAATCCCAGCGCGTCAACCGCATCCTTTCCGTGATTCTCCACCTGCGACACCGCGTGCTCCACCGAGACCGGCAGGTGCGCCTTGATCTTGTCGAGCTCCTTCGACTTGAGGCGATGCGGATGGGTAAAAGTGGACGATTCGGCGGGTTCGTCGTCAAACGCATTGCGTATCACTTCGACTTCCACTTCGTCACCCGACCCTCTCCGCCGCTCGATGACCAGGTGGTGGCCCTCACGGTACTCTGCCAGCGGCGGGGTTCTCCTGCCTGCTTCGGAATCGGTCCTTCCTCGATCCTCGCGGACAGGGGTGGTATACTCTGCCTCCTGCTCGTGCTCCTCAACCGACGCCCTCTCCTGCATCTCAATCTCCTCCCTCCGTGAGCTCCCGCTCCCAGTCCCACTCTCCCCGCTCGATCCCTCTCCCGCCGGCAGTTTCTCCCCAGTGACCGACTCTGTCGGGAACCGTCTGATGCCAAGATCACCCTCCTCGGCGTCGTCGTCGCGGTTGATACGGATCTGCTGGCCCGGCAAGATCCGGCGCGCGTGTGTCGTCCAAGCCGGCTCGTCTCGTCGATCCGTCGACGCCTGCCTGGACCACGTGTATGTGATACTGTGCACACGCCGACTCAAAGAGAAGAACGGAATGGACAGCCCATCTGACGTGAGCGGCGCCTTTGCAAGTCACTCACGAGTAAGGACCGATGCCAGGACGAGAAACGCCACGATCGGACCAATGGTCTCCCGAAGCAGGTCCACCTGCGCAGTGTCGGCATCCGGGTCGCCTTCTGGCAAACTGAGACGGGCGAGGGTGGAAATGAAGATGGCACCGACGCCCATGGGTCCTGCGCGTGAGCGGCATCCAAAACCGTTCGACATACCAAACCACCCCGTGAAAGCAGCTTCGCGAAACGTCTTGATGTCGGGTATGAACTTGTACAGGGCGAGAATCGCGGGGAGGCGTCGGACGAGAAGGATCAGAATGGCAAGGACGAAAAGCCGCCACCAGTTGAGCTGCAGTCAGCTCGGTCTCTGCGCTGTGACCTACTCCAATGAAGCCGTTGTTGAAGTCGCTAAATGGGATGAGCGCGCCGATGTAAATAAAGGCGGCGCAGTTGAAGAGCAGGTCGATGACGTTGGAGAAGACGGCGTCTTCGGTGGCCTTGTTGAAGAAACCGCTGGACGGTGTGAGCTTGGTGTACAAGGTCTCCGAAGCGACTCACTCCCAAGCAAAGGCACAACCGCACGCAAAAGCCGATAAAAGGTCGTCGCTGCCCAAGAGAGTGGTAATCCCTATCGCACTTAGCAATACTCGCGAACCGCGCGCACGTGGACTCACCAATGGACAACACCGCCAGACTGACATACTGCGCGACGTACGACTGCCTGTCGATAAGTCGCTTGCGCTCGGCGAGCTTCATGATCTTGCGTGCGGCGAAACCGAGCAGGGAACCAATTACGATGCCGAGGATCACCTCGTAGGCACTGGCATCAGCGACCACCGCGCCGAATCCACGTACATGGTGTAGTAGAACCATTCTCCTACGGCGTGGCCCGGACTCGCGTCCAGGATGAGGTACAGCGCAATGTAGAGAAACGGGAACGCCGCGCCGTCGTTTGAGCCCGACTCGGCCGACAGCAAGTGCCGGATGTGCGCCGGGACGTGCTTGTCGGCAAACTTGCCACCGACGACGGCCTGCGCGAGGATGGGATCGGTCGGGGTGACGCACGCGGCGATGACGAGCGTGGAGAGAAAGTTGAGGCCCGGGATGAGAGCCCAGATGAGCAAGGCCGAGATGAACCATCCGTAGATCATACACGGTCCAAGAAGGAAAAAGAGCGAACGCCAGTGCCGTTTCATGTACGCCTGCTGTCAGGTCGACGCGTCACGCCGGGCTCACCTTTGGCAGTTCCACCCCCACAGCAAACACGCCGATCGCAATGACCACTCGCGTCACTTCCAAAGTAATCTCATCCGTGCTGTCCGTGCTCGACCCTCCCCACCCGTACGGGTCAAACAGATTGAGCACATGCGGTCCAATGATGATGCCAAAAATCGTGGCGATGGGAGCTTCACCGAGGTACAGGCGCTCCTTGATGACGAGGGAGAACATGCCCTGGCGCGGGTAAGCGATCGCTCGCATCTCTCGTGTGGAACACTTACGAAGATCACCACGAACCCGCCGAGAAAGGCGTAGCTGAATCTATCAGCGATCTCTCCGAGCGCACCGCATCGTCCGCAGCTTGCTTTCGTCGCGGCCACTCACGTCAGGTGCGGCACGTTCACCTCGAACGGATAGAAACCCATCGTGTGAGAAGCACGCGGCAAAGGCAATTCAAGGATTCGAGCGGAGAGTTGAGGGGTGGGGCGTCGAGACCGTCGATATCATGAGGTCGATGCGGGCCCGCGGAGTAGGAAATCGAGTCGGATGAAGGAGGGTGAAAGGAGCAGGCAGTGGTATGCCGGGTCGGGTGCGCGCGATGGCAAGCGGGCCTGAACTGACGGCAGTTGAGGTGATGCCCGCCGATCTGTGTGCGGTTCCAAGTCCGAACAGAAGCAAAAGAAGCGAAAGAAACAAAGACCTATGTGAAAAGTAAAGCGCAAAAGGTTGAGAGACGTCGCCTCTCGAGTCTTGGCATTCATCAACACCGACGGGAGCAAATCCATTCCATATCCGTACTGATGCGATGCATGCGTAGCAATGTCGTGTATCAATCATGACGCCGCGAGCGTCCGTACAACCACCCAGACCGACGATCCAATCCAGTTCCGACAAGATTTCCACAGACACACCTTCGCTACTCACTCTTCTTCCTCCTCGTCCTCCTCGTAAACAACAGGAGGCGCAGAGGGCAGACTCGCCGGCAAGCCCCTTCGCCGAGGTCCCTGTCCCTCCCCTGCTCCTTGCCCCGCACTGCTGTTCGCAGCCTTGCCAACGTAACCACGTCTCACCCCGGCTCCCTCCTCCTCGTCTTCCTCCTCGACCGCGGCGATACCCTGCGGTTGACCAGTCGGTCTCTTCTTGACCGGCCCACTCGCCCGCTTCGCAATATCCCGGCCCGAATTCGGGTGAGCGGCGGCACGCATACCATTGACCCATCGTGTGCCCCAGTTTGCGCCGCTACCGAGCTGTCCGAGACCCCCGGCAAAAGCCGAGCTCGGCCCAGCCTCATCTTCGTCGATCCAATCGTCGTCCTTGTGCTGAAACACGTCGCGCAAAACCGGCTTGGGCTTGAGTGTCGTCCGATTGTGATGCCCATGCCCGTGGCCGTGACCGTGTCCATGGCCGTGCGCAAGAGGAGACCTGGTCCGCTGGATCTGCTGCGCAAGCGGCCCGTACCGATCATCTGACGATCTACGCCGCTTTGACCGGAGCGACGCGTCGTCCTGCCCAGTGTCATAGTCACTGTCGTGGGGATCGTCACTGGCAAAAGTGCCCGGACGACCTCGGTCAATGGACGAGGCGCGAGACGACGCGGCAGATCGGACCGAGGAAGCCACAGAAGCCGAGCGCAGCACCGCAGGCACTTGAGACTCGGGAATGACCTTGATATGCCGAATCCGGGTCGAAGCCATTCCAGAAGGCGGACGACGGTGATAGTTGTGCAAGGGAGACGCCGGCGCGCGACCGGACCCGTCCGACTGGATCGTCGGTGAGCGAATTGATTGCGACCGCGACGAGCCCTTTTGCAGAGAGTGCGACGATCCAGGCCGCGAGGGATAGTCGGCATACTCGCGATCAGAGGTGGGGGTTTGGCTCCCATGTGACCGCTGGCTGGGTCGACGCGTGACATTTGATAGCCCGTCGTGCAGGGCCAAGGTCAGGTCCGCCGGCAGATGCGCCGAGGTGACAGATGACCGACGAGAGTTGACCGAGCTCGAGCGACGAGAAAACGCAGGACGACCATCCATAGATGCGCGGCGAGACGCTGCCGATTGCGCGACAACGCGGTTCACGTGTGGCGATCTTGCAGCGATGCCTCGAGAGAGGACGACGGCGGGTCCACCTTTGCCAGTGGGAGAATCGGTCCCATCCCGCTTTCGTCTCCGCTTGTCCTCGTTGAATAGCAGGCGGAACGTCGACCATAGACTGTCTTTTTTGCCCGCTTTCGACTTGGCCGGATCGACCGAGGGGGGATTGGATGCGGAGAGCTCCGCCAAACCCAAAGCAACCGGCGACTTGCCTCGTGACGACCCGTTCGACTTGGGCAAGGGTTCCGGGGATCTTGACGGTGTGATGGTCGACGGCGAGGCGTTGGTGACGGTGAGAAGCGTCGAGTCCGACTCACCCTTGGTGAGCTTGCCCCGAACAGGCTTGGTGAGCTTGGTCGGCGAGGTTGCCCGCTTGTCGTCTTTGTCCTTTCTCTCCGAATCATCCGCCTTCTCCTCCCCCTTCCAGCTCCCGCCCGCGAGTACCGACGTGGCGCGCTGCAGCATCGTCATCGATGGCGAGCGGCCCTTTGTCCGCTCTCGGTTGGGTGAACTGTCCGACGGGGAGGACAACAGATCAGGACGAGTCGGCGTGTCCCGCGGCTCTCGTGTTGGGGTCGAAGGCTGGGGTACCGCATCAGAGGGCTGTCGTATGGCCGGAACGGCGTGGACGAGATCAGTCTTTGGGGGTAGAGGTGGCGGAGGATCCAGACTAGGGGAGAGCGAAGAAACGCCTCTGAGAGACGCGGATGGAACAGGTTGGGCTGAACCCGGGATGGGCGTGGCCTCGTCCTTGAAAGTGACCACGCCTTGGCCTTTTGGCACCGGCGAGGTATCTCTTGAAGCGTTCCTCGACACATCCTTGCTATTCGCCCCTGCCTCTCGCGCTCTTCTCCGTTCTTCCCGAGCATACGCCGCCGCTCGTTCTCGCCGCCGCGCAGCTGATGCCGCCCTCGCTTCCACCACCTGGTCCGTCTCGCCGCGCTCCGACTGTTTAGCCCTCAGAATCCACCACATCGCTGCGGATATGTCGCACGCGTCGTTCTCCACAGAATGCACCAGCTGGCCAGTGTCGAACCCCATGTCGCTGAGCTGCTGTAAAAGGTATTTCTCCGATGGGGTCGAGAATCGAGCGGGTTGCTCGGCGTTGAGCATGCCAAGATAGTCCTCTGGCGGAAAGGTCTGCCACTGCGACGACGTCGAGTGGTGCGAGTGTCGTCGTTCCGGCGACAAGGTTGAGGACACCGACCGCCGCTTGGTCCGCGAAGGTGTTCGCGAATGAAGCGCCAAAGGAAGATGCAACGAGTGATCGTGTGCGCCATGCTCCCCATCGGTCAATGCGTCTTCGTCCACCTCGCTCTGGCCCTCGAGGAGGGTCCGGATCGCCACTCGGCTCTTTACAGCGTGTGTGGGCGACTCGGGCGGTTTCCGGATCGTCGACTGGCTTGTATTCGGATGCAACAGCTCGAGCGCCTTTTCCGTCACGCTGTATTCGCCACTGTGAGTGCGTTCCAACGCCGGATCGTCGTCCTCGGCCGTCGTGGGCGTGGTGATGCCGCTAGATGGTTTGCGTTCAGAGTCGTGAGACTCAAATGACGTTTCCGAGGGTTCGGACTCGGGTGGCGCGGGAGGGAGATTTGTGGGAGGAGGAAGCGACAGCGACGTGCCATCAGGTGATAGAAGGCGGGAGGACCCGGCGTCCGGCGATGCCAGATTGAAAGGTTCGTTCGAGTCCACCCTGGCGAGTGGGCTACTTGGTAGGCGCACAGGGACCGGCCGAGGCGAGCTGGCGCCCAGATGGGGTGACGCAGGTACCGAGTGGCCCTCTGGATGGTCGGCCGTTGGCAGCTGATCAATCAGGGTCGACTTGAACCAAGGGTGGGTAAGTATGGCTTCGATCGACGGTCTCTGCGAAGGTTCGTGCTGGAGCATTGCCCGGATCAACCCGCGCGCGTCTGTCAAGTCAGCACGGCGTCCGGCGGCGGATTTTCTTCTCGACCCACCTTCGCCGAGCCACTCGGGCTCATCGTATTCCCCCTTCATGATGAGCTCCTGCATGACGCGCTCGTCGTCGTCGTCAAAGGGGAGCCCACCGCACAGCAGCGAGTAGAGAATGATGCCAAGCGACCAGATGTCGGTCTCCACGCCGAGATACTTTCTCCCCGCCAGCATCTCTGGCGACGCATAACCCGTTGTCCCGCAAAACGTCTCCATCCTGCTTGCGTCAGCGGCAACCTTCGTATCGCGACGCCGCGCCCACTCACAGTCGACCTCTCTGCCACTCTCTCGCGAACCCCATGTCACCCAGCTTCACTCGCAGCTCCCCGTCCAACAGAACATTCTCCAGCTTGAGGTCCCGGTGGACGACCCCTTTCCGGTGCATCCACCCTACTGCCACGGCGAGTTCTCCAAATAAACGCCTCGCCTCGCCCTCGAGCATCCTCCCGCGTTCGACGAGATAGTCGAACAGTTCCCCTCCGGAGCACAGCTCGGTCACCAGCCAGATGTGGCTCTCCGTCGCGATGATCTCGTAAAGGTGAACGATGTGCAGGTGATGCAATCGGCGGTGGTGATGAATCTCCCTCGTGAGCGCCGGAGTGTGCGCTTTGGGGATCTTCTTCACCGCGCATCGGGTACCGGAGAGGCGATGTATCGCCAAGTGAACCGACCCAAAAGTGCCTTGACCTCAGCGCGGATCCTGGAGACGTCGACTCACCTTCACCAATGATTCGCCCGATGGTGTACCCTCCGACCACTGTGAGCTTCTCACTGCTCAGCTCGCGCCCGAGTTCCTGGTACGCGTTGGACAGCTGTAGAGTCAGCGACACGTACTCACCGAGTCAAAATGCCAGCGGCACCTACCTGAGCCTGCTTGTTGTTGCTCTGCCCCGCCATGAAGGCGTGATTCTGTCCGCCCCGACCCTGCGTCGACATCTTGGCCGCGGATCTCCGGGGCGTCCGCCAAGCCTATCCGGGTGAACACGGCAGCGGTCGAAGACTTGGTATTGACGAGGAGGAACGGCAGCGTGTCGAGTATACGTATTCAAGTTCCTGCAGGATTGTCAGAGGTGTCACCGGAAGGAAGCCAAAAATGAGGAGCACTTCCTGGCGGGAGGACAAAGGGAGCGAGGAGGGCAGCAGGGCCATCGGTCTAAATGCAATACGGGTGCAGACTCACAGAGTGAACGTCGTAGAGTCGTGAAAGTCGTCACGGAAAAGGGCGGCGAAGCGCGATGAACCAGCGGTCGGTTGTCGAACCAAGGATCGATAACCAGAATGCGCAAAAGCCGCTCGAGTGCTCGATCCTCCCGACCTGAGATGGAAGGAAGCCTTTGGTAAAGATCGCAGGGCAGGGCCAGGATGCGACACGTCGGCGCGGTGTTGGGGTTCGTGATTCAGAAGGAGAAGCAAGGAACTACGGGTACTCTTTTGATGCGACACGGGTGCGATGCGATGCAAGCAGGCAGACAAGCAGACTAGCAGACAGACAAGCAAAGCAAGCGGCCAACACCATCTCCGGGTCCCATTTGTCATGTAGGGATGTAAGGCAGTGAGCTGGGGGGGTCACTGTTCCTGAATTCTGATCCCGTCAGCACCACCACCACCACTGGACCAGCAAGGGGACCATGGTAAAGCTCCAACAGCCTTGCTTTCTCATCGCCCGATTGCTAACCCGCACGCGTCCATTCAATGGCTTCCGCCCATTGCCATGATCTCCTCACACTCGGGTTCTCCACAGATCCGCCAGCCGAGAAACATGGCATGCGGTGCACTGCTGAAAGAGGCGATCGGGGTGGAGGCGAGGCAGGATGTTGTGGATCTCGGCGAAGGCCGCTCGGGCGGGACCTGGGTTTGTTGGAGCAAGGGAAGGGGGTGCGCAATCCCAAGTCCTATTCACCGCAATGCAGCGACTTTGCTGGGAGGAGCCGAGTCAGAGTCAAGGGTAGTACGCCCAGTTTCGACGACCGGTACGGGCTTGCCACGAAGACAGCATGATCATCGCGAGCCACGAGATCCGTGACGATGTGTCGCTGCCTCGGTTCACGGTGCTTCAGCTCCAACCGACAGCCCAAAGCTTGCATCCTTGTCGCGTTTCAGCTCATAAGTGGTCTACCTCTGCCTTCACCTTCGCCTTTCTTATCCACTGAGTGTCTGATTCACCGCCGCCGCGAAGAGGGAGCATCCTCGCACAATCCCGTTGACCACAGCAGCGCCATATCCGCGCATTCCCGCACTCTGCAGGAACGCGTAGACGCTTCGACGAGCAACGGGGCTGAGAGTTGACATCCACCTGGCAGCGATGCTGCCTGATGAAACATGACTCAGCGGACGAAACGAGTAGATGGTGGTGTGAGACGTACCTGCAGCAGGGCCCACACTGGTGAAGCCAAGCATTCCCAGGAGGGGGCCAGCAATCAGGCCCGGTGCGATGAAGACCACACCCTCGACAAGTACCACCCCGCCTCAGTCGGATGCTCTTGGATGTAGTTCTTGATATTGTTAGGCAGGTCCCCCCACTTGATCGAGAGGAGTTGCCTCGCCGCCGCGCCGAATATGCCTTCGGCTTGAGCGCTGATTTGACCATGGTCGGCGGAGGGTCGTGGTTCTGTAGTTGGCAGCAATCGATGTTCTGGCAGGGGAGATTTCGGCAGTCGGGCTCGCGTTGTTGATCGTCGCTGGCACTTGCTGCTCGCGGTGCTTGGGATGTGGAGATATCGACCTGTGCTGTTTGCAGCGGAACGAGAATTATATACGTTGCCCGCTCATTGGCGTTTCACATACAAGTAGGCTACGGGAAGGGATGGTCGCTGTAGACTACTGTATCAACCAACTAAACGGTGCCCCGGCTCTTTCTGTCACCTACTTGTAGATAGTAGATGTTGCTAGTCAGTAGTCGCTTTCTAGCGTGGTGTCATTCCGCTTTGTTCGCTCCTCGTGCAGTGCCGCCGTGAATAATACCACCTAGCGGGTTTGCTCGGCACCAGAGTCAGACTCAGGAAGAGTACGCCCCACTCAGGAAGAGTACGCCCTGTTCGACTTCCTGTGCTTGTTCGAAATGACGACAGGCTTGGTTTGGCCTTGACGCGTGCATAATCGCGGCGAGCTACGAATTCGCTGACAAGGAGTCGCAGCCTTAACTGCGTGCTCCGCTGCCGTCGCTGCCGTCGCTGCCGTCGCTATCGCTATAGTCCTCATCCATGCTCACATCCTCATCACTCCCCTCGGCGTCGCCCAGGTGGGGCAGCTCCTTCCTTTCCACCTCGAATCCCATCTCCTTGAAGCCCGCTTCCACCTCGTCGGCCTTGCCAGCAGAGACGGTGACGGCGCCGATGGCAGTGTCGGACGAGAAGATCGGCAAGAGGTATCGCTGGATGACCGAGCGGATCTCGTCGAGGGTGATGCTCTGAAATCACACATGAGCACGGCACTACTCGGGACTGTTCATGTTCTCATCGCACTCTCCGCGTCCCGGAGCACGATGTGGAAGACGTCGTGGTAGCTGCCACGTCTCACTCACTGGGAATTTCTCCAAGAGACGCTGGTTGTAATCCTTGCCGACTCCCTTGAGCACTTCGTTCAAGTACGCCGTTCCAGCCTATCACGATCAGCACATTGTCAACCACCTTTGAGCAGTCTGACGCTGGCGAACAACTTGACATGTGTCTCGCGGTACTACACTCGGAGCTGCACTCACCGCAGCCATGACCGTTTCCGACGCCCTGGCGTACTTGTACGTCAGACTCGACCTCGCTCCGTCCACAATGTTCCTGTCGAGTTCCACCGTCCCGTCCGCCAGACCAGTGAGGATCTTCTTTGCCTCCTCATACGCGAGCTTGGCATTGGGGCTCTGCTCTAGTTGGCGATGCCATCTTTCACGAAACACGGAAAACACACCCGGTAGACAGAGTAAGCCACCGTGCCAGACTCTGCGCCAACAGAGATACTCGCGCCGTATGCCAAACCCGATCCTCGAACGGATTTCCAGAGATAGCTCTCCGCCGCGTTGAGAACCGAGGCCGCGAGGGTCAGCGCCGGGAGGTCCGGATGATCCCAACCAGTAGGACCCTTTGAAAAGTGCAGCGAGTAAGATCCTTCGATAGCCGGCATGGGAACGAGAACCATCTGGCGCGGTCAGTGCCCTGGCATCGACTTGAGCCAGCACTTTTCTCACCTTTTTCGAAGGGTTCTCTCCCAACGCAGTCTTTGTCTGAGCAGAGGTTGAAAGCGGTGCCAGCGGGGACGGCTGGGAGGAACGTTTCAGTCACCACCGCGTGATCAGCTTAGCTGGTCTTACCTGAACGGGCAGGAACGACTTGGCAAGGACGCTCCTCGGGTTGGACAGGCTCAACACATCGCCTCGAACGGACATTCGCATGATGGACGGATCGAGAACTGCACGTTCAGCCGCATCCGGGTGAAGCGAGTCGGGACAACTCACGATACGCCTTTGCCTGCTCGAGCATCTTGATCACCTCGCCCGGACTATGCTCCAGCGCCTTTGCCGTGACCGGGACAAACTCGAGCAAATTGAGCAGGCTGCACGCCTCGGACGTCGACTTGCTGGCGTCGTAGCCCAGCCTGTCTGCCCAAGCCGAGGCGACCTTGTTTCCGTCGCGCTTCTCAAACGGCAGCTCCTGCAGCTGCTTGGCGACGATGACCTGGAGACTGGCCGTGTCAGTAGACTCGGCAAAGACGCGAGCTTACCGCTCTTGAGTGAAGACGAGCCCGGTGATCAGATCACGCAGCCAGCCAACGGCCTTTTCGTAATCCCCCTTCTCCACCTTGAGTTCGATGGTCATCACCTCGGTAAAGAGATTGCGGAACGTAAAGTACGCCGACTTGACCACGGTGAAGCTGAGGAAAGTCAATGACTCGACACTAGCGCGACGGCCTTACTCGTTGAGCTGATCCACGACCTGCTCATGCGACAGGATCGTCCCGTCGGCTCGCTTGACGCCCGACGCGAAGATGGCGGTCTGGAGGATGGAAAAGTACCTGGAGAGGTCAGTCGCGGTCGATGAATGCTACTGACGGCTTGAGGTGCGGCGGCACGTTGATGGTATCAAAGAGGGCCGAAACAGTCACGAAATTTGACTGAGACGTAAGCGAGGTCGCCCTTTGGTCACACACCTTTACATGCGCAAAGTGCGCTTGGAACGGCAGCTCCGCGGCATCCTGGTCCAAGTGGCGCTGCACTTCTCCCCGATCACTGCTGATCGTCTGGCCGGGCGCATTGTTGATACCGGTCTCGACCGGCACCCAGCTGAGACCCTTGGGCTTGGCACCGATCAGCACGGAACTCGGGCGGACGATGAGTGGGACGCACATCGGTGATTGGGAAATCCGTAATCATTCCCTCTGGAGGTGGTCTGTCGCTCTCCGCCTTTGCCTCCTGCAGTTTCTGCTCCAACTCTTTCAGCTTCTTCTCGCCCAGCTTTTCACGACGCTCCGCCAGCCGGTCCTTCTCCGCCTGGTCCAGCTTTGCAGACAGCGCTGCGGAAGGCTTGCCGACGACACCAATGAACGGCGGAGAGACATAGTACCTGAGCGGGTCAGTGCAACGGCCCAATGGTTCAACCCACTTGGAAAGTAGATCCGCCCAGTCTTGCGCGGACCACTGCTCCAGCGCCGCATAATCTTCGAGGTCGTCAAACGCCGGAGGGAGGTCCTTGCCGCGCGAGTCGCCGTACAGAAAGTCTGCAATCTCAGCTCGGCTCTGGACCCCGTCGACCTACCCGCAATGACCACATCCGAAAGCACACCAGACACGTTGGTCTCCATGTATTCGAGCAGCTTGCGCTTGCTCCTCCTCAACACCAGCCCTAGCCTCTCCATGTCGATCCCCTCATCCTGCGCTATGGCTCTCATTTTGTCAACGAGCATCTTTCCCAACGCTTCCAGGTGCTTTGTGGGGACGTCCCAAGCCGTGACGCTCAACTCGTTGTGGTTGACACGGTCCTCCGTGTGAAAGCTGATACCCGTGCAGTACGGCTTGGGGATCTCGACGAATGCCTTTTGGAGCGGAGCCGTCGCCGAGTGAGTAAGGTAATCGCCCAGGATCTGAACAGCGAGGTTGGTGCGGTACTCTGTCGGCGAGGGGCCCAGCCAGTTGAGCGAGACCTCGCCCATCGACTCGTCTTCCTCCATGAACTCGACGACGGTCGTTGTGGAATCGGAGATCGCGAGCGATTTGGAGGTGCTGGACTCGACAAAGGGCCGGACCCAGTCGGAAGGAGGGGTGAATGTGCCGTTGGAGAGCGAGGGGCGGTGCTGGAGGATGAGCGGCTCAACCTCGTCGTTGAGCACTCGGAACAGCTCGGGAATTGGCACAGCACCGTCGACGAGGAGGCACAGCTGGGCGGGCGTCAACACGGTCATGGACGGTTGGGGGATCACCAACGTTGTGCGGCACGTAGTATTGGCCGTGGTATTCTCGTACTGCCAATGTCAGCTGAATCCGCGGATCTCCACACTCACTTTGCTCCGCCGTGAGCACCCTCAACATGGCCATGAGACCCCCCGTCTCGCTTCTGTACGCCGAGGTCGAGGGATAGAGCTTCCGCTGCATCCTGAATACGATCAGCATGTCTCGGACCTCGAGCTCCTCCACGGTATTTTCGACAGGCTGCAGCTTCCGGTGATGGCGAGTTGACCCACTCGAGCGCCATCAGGTCTCCCGACTGGTTCTCCCTCGCCTGCATTTCGCTGTACACGACTCCGGCGTCTTCCCCGGCACCGTTGATGTGGTGGACCTGCATATTCAGCATTCGCATGGTCCACAAAGCGCACCTCGGTCACAAAGCCTGCATCGGTGATCGTCGGGTGGAGGATGTGGTCCACGTAGATCGGCAGCATCTTCAAGAACCCCTCACTGCCAGCGGTGGAGATGGTATACGCGGTGTCTGAGATCTCTGAGCGAGGCCCGACTTGGCAAGTCACTCACGGTCGTTGGCGGTCCATGCGTTGGTGCCATCGCTACCAGCTCGATTTGCCAGTTGATCAAGCACGCCCTTGAACGGGTAGGACTTTGATCCGAGAAAGATGAGACTGACGGATTCAGCGAGAGTCGCAGTGCTTGGCTCACTGTTCCAAGGTATGTGGCCGACCCGTGTCGTCGAAAACTGTGGAGATCAGCGGCGTATCGACGCTACGTCGACTCACTCTCCGAGGCGATGGCGAAATGTCCGTTTGTCTGGGACTGTGAGCGAGAAGCAGAGACAAAGAGGATGCACACGTACAACAGGTGCTACGCAGAGTCAGCCAACACGCTTCCCACACCGGACCCACCTTGATGGTCGCCCACCACCACCGTCAGCCCCGTCTTCTCGCTCCTCCACTTGGCGACTTTCACCGGCGCATACTTGATCGGGAAGCTCTGCAGGAGCTTGAAGCTGCCATAGTCCTTGGCATCGTCTGATACGGACAGAGCTGACTGAGTCGCCATACCGCAAAGATGTGTCCAGGTGGAAGTGACGTTGAAGGGGTGACGAGCGTACAGAGCCGAGACGAGGATTGGTGTCGCGAGGAGGAGAGTTTGGCGGAATGACGGTCGGCGAAGGTTGGGACGGAGTCGAGAGATGGTAGAGAGCATGCGCCGTACTGAGCGCACCTGCCTGCCTGCCTGCCTGTGTGTCCTTCCGAAGCACGATGATGTTGGGAAAGCAAGAGAATGGAAGAGCTGTAGACCTTTGTACGATGAGCTGATGCGCAGAGACGGAGATGGGTGGGGGCATGTCCGTGGTTGTTGGTGTGTCACGTGGCGAGCTGGTAAATGGTAATGACGAAAGGTTGACTGGATTGACAGGCAATCAGACTACTCGATTACATCGAGAGTGGTGCAGTCCTACAACAACTCTACATCCATCTCCCTCGTCGCTCAGCATGAGCGCGGCCAGACCAAAGCTGGGAAAGATCAAACCCAGACCTCGACAACAGACCCCACCGGTCGCTCCAACCCCGACATCAGCCCGACCCTCGGTGGCAACCTCCACAACCAAGCCTGTCGCTCGCAACGTCGGCACGCTTGGCTCCGAAGGTCCGACGGGCGCGCCCCGACCTCCAGCATCGGCTGTAGCTGCTCGCGCTATCCAGGACCACCATAAAGACAGAGTCAAAGGCAAAGCTCGCGCACCGCCGTCGCGGCCTCCCCCACCGCCAAAGCCGATCTCGGTCCACGGGACGTCCTCGGAGAACAACGAGGACGACGACGACGATGACGAGGAGGATTTTGAGGAGGTCCCGATCCCCAGTGCAGGACCATCCTCGCCGTTTCGTACCCCACGGACGGTGGGGACGGATCGTACGGCGGAGGGGACCCCGGGAACTTTGACGAGCGCGCCTAGCGTTGATGACGATTATGCCGGCTACGGCGAGTCGTCGGAAGGGGAAGAGGAGGAAGTGATCAGGCTAGAGATCGGCGGCGAGACCGAGGAGGAGAAGGTGAAGCGAATAGCTCTGGCGATGCGCAAGTGAGTGAAATCGCGACGAGATCCTGCTCGATGTATGCCTGATGTGCGACTGACTCTCGCAGAAAGCCGATGACGTCCAAGGACCGGGCAATCCGGCTCGAGGCGCACAAGCTGCACGTCATATCGCTATTGGCCAGCTCGCGGATACGAAATCGTTGGGCGAGCAACGCGCTCTTGAGAGTGAGTCTGAATCGAGTGAGTCTGAACCGATGCCACTGCTCACGTGTTCAGGCCCGATTACTGTCCCTACTCCCCCACCCGCTCGTCTCCGCATTCACCATCCCTCCGTCTCGCTTCCCCGATCGGGCCCAGCGCTCGCGATTGTTCTTCGATGCCCTCGACTCGTTGGTCACTTGGTGGTCTCAGACCTTCTTCGACATCCCAGATAACACCGTCGGCCTGCGCACGCGACCATGGGACGAGGTGCAGGAGATCGTGGACAAGCTGCCTCGTCTGACAAAGGCGGACTTTCTCCCAGAGGGATCAGCGTTCGGCAAGGGTCAAGACAAGGAGCGGGAGCGGGCAAAGGACGCGCTGCTCGAGCAAATTTCGAAAGGGGCAGGAGGCGAGAGATTGAGAACCGTCAACAGCCTCATGAAAAAGGCTCTCCAGCAAGAAGGATCAAGAGACGTCTCGGCGATCCTGTTTGTCGCGCTCGCCCGAGCAATCGGTCTGGGCACCCGACTCGTCGTCTCGCTTCAGGCGGTACCGTGGCGAGCGGAGAAGGTCGTCGCGAAGAAAAAGCCCGGGGCGGGTCGGGGCGGAAGAAGTTTGGCCAGTCGACAAGGTGGGGGTCCCGCGTCGGACGACGAAAGCGAGGACGAGCTGGAAGAGGTCCCGATCCCAGCGCCCGAAGATGGGGAGGGTGGACCCGGTGCGGTCATGGGGAAGCTCAAGAAGAGGAACACGACCCGTGCCGGAGGGAAGCGGAGGCTCCAGGACCCAGCGGATCTGTACCGTCTGAGAAAACCGAAACCCGCACCGCAGACCCTCGCGTCGAAACCAAAGCTCAAATCGAAGCTAGGTGATCTAAGATTTCTTTCACGGTTACGTCGCCGCTGACGCATCAGATCTCTCCGAGCAACCGCCCGTGTTCTGGGCCGAGGTATTCAGTCGGTCCGATCAGCGCTGGATCCCCGTGGATCCGATCAAGGGCCACACGCGCAAGAGAAAGTTGTTTGAGCCGACATCGGACAACGGTCCGATCCGGATGCTATACGTAGTGGCGTTCGAAGAAGGTGAGCACGGATTCGAGGACGCAGGGGCTCATGGGACAGATGGGTACGCTCGTGACGTCACGTTGCGCTACACAAAGAGCTTTGGCGCCAAGACGTCCAAGTTGCGGGTGCCGGTGAGGAAGGACGAGCCGGACTGGTGGGAAGGGGTGTTGTCGTTCCTCCAGAGGCCATATCGCCTGGTGAGTGCGTCGTATGACGTCGCTAAAGTCGCAGAACCGGGATGATCTAGAGGACGCCGAGCTGGAGACAAGCCAGGTGTCCGAGGCTATGCCCATGCACCTGAACGGTTTCAAGGATCATCCAATGTGCGCGTTTCGCTGCCGTTCGAAGAGCTGTTCTGACCCGACAGATACGTGCTCGAGCGCCATCTCAAGCGAGACGAGGTTCTGCATCCCAAACGCGAAGTGGGCCGCTTCAGGGGCGAACCGGTGTACCGTCGTGCCCATGTTGTCCAATGCAAGACGGCCGAGAACTGGATGCGGTCCGGTCGCCGCGTCAAGGAGAAACAGGAGCCGCTCAAATGGGTCAAACAGCGAGCGGTGACTCTGAACAAGCGCCGGCAGCAGGAATTGGCGAAGCAGGAGGGAGAGGACGTCCTGCAGGGTTTGTACGCAGAGTGGCAGACCGAAGTGTACCGACCGCCTCCGATCAAAGATGTGAGTGGGACATGCAAAGGAGGGTGCTGATGAGCGCCAGGGTATTGTCCCTCAAAACTCGTTCGGAAACATCGATCTGTATGCTCCCACTATGCTGCCCAGAGGAGCGGTGCATCTTCCGTACAAGGGCATCGCAAAGGTCGCAAAAGCCATGGGCATTAGCTATGCCGAGGCTTGCGTGGGTTGCGCTCGACCGGACCGATCCCAAGCTGACCACGCAGACCGGGTTCGAGTTCAAGAAGCAACGCGCGATTCCAGTGATCACAGGCATCGTCGTCGCAGAGGAGAACGAAACCGCAGTCATGGAGGTGTGTCTTCTCTCCTGATCGCCGTGCAAGCTGACTCGCGTTAGGCGTACGAGGCGTCCGCGGCCGCGGCTGAAGTCAAGGAGCGGGCTCGAGCGGAAGATCGCGCACTCAAGCGATGGGCCAAGCTTATCAACGGTCTCCGTGTCCGGCGGCGTCTGCAAGCAGAGTACGGAACGGGAGACGGTCTGCACGTGCAGCAGCTCAACCCGCTCGCGGAGCAGGAGGAACAGGCGGGGTCCAAGCTCGGGAAAGGGGTCAGGACGGCTGCAAGCGTGATTGCGAGTGCAGGGGAGAAAGGTTCTGAGGATTGGAGGCGGAGGTTACGAGAGGAGTCGGAGGAGCAGGAAGAAAGCGGTGCGATGGTCGCCGAGCAGAGCGTGTCCCAGGTGGACCGAGCGGCTGGTGAACAGCTGGACAACTCGCGGATGGAGGCGGCGCCTCCGTCCAACGAGTCCGATGCGTCCGCTGCACCGCAAGAGATCGCCGTGGCCCTAGCGGATGAGCACGAGCCAGACAGCGACGAGGAGCTGGAAGAAGTACTGCCACCCCAACTCAAAGCGGAACCAGAACCGGCGGCACAAGCCGTTACGGCAACGGCGGACGACGACGGTGTGTCTGAGTTACCTGTCCGTACTCCCGGCACTCGGACGATCCGACTCCGCGTGAATGGCAATGGCGGAAAGATCAACTCGGCGCCGGCTGCTTCGGTTCCTGCCCGCTCTCGCGCTGGTCGCTCGGCAGGTCGGAAACGAAGGCAACCAGTCGATGAGAGCGAGGCGGAGCCGACAGACGAACAAGACGTAGAGAACGAGAGGGTTCCGTCTCGTGCATCGCGAGGAAGGGGGAGGAAGAGTAGCACAAAGAACAATGAGCCGGCTGTTGCCGACACGCCGACGACGAGGAGTCTGAGGAGCAGGGCCCCAAAGTCGGCGGAGAAGGTCAAGCAGGAGGAGGAAGCGAGGCGGAGAGTCAGGCAAGCACTGGACAGCGGAGAGGAGGACCTGGAGTAGGGCGGAGTGGGCCTCTCCTCCGTTCAAAGAGCTAATGCGGAGATGCGCAGGGTGGCGACGGGTGTTGCGAAGATAGCCGCTTGGTAGCCGGTAGCGCAAGCACGGGATGCTTCACATGCAAAGGAGCCAACAACGACAGTTCCTCGCTGTGCGAGGGATGACAGCCTACCTCGCGCCGTTCCGTTCGGTTAGCATTTTCCGGGACCGCAGATCGGCCCGCTATGGCAGCGATCGCTGGCGACTCCGACTGATCCGGTTAATAAGCCTATTCATACGGATCCGCCTTGCGTCTGCGGCAAAGTGTCACCCACATCGTCCTGGCTGCGAGAAAGACGGGGGATGCGGTGGAGCAGAAACCCAAACGGGCTCACAGTGCAGTACGACGATCCCGCGGTAAAGACGTCATAATCCGCCGCCTGTCGCCGCTGGTGGTCGGCGATCGCCCCTCGCGGGTTTTTTTTACCCTTTTGGGCGATTCGCGGGCTAGACCCAATCGGAAGCAGCCTTGACTCTTGCAGCGTCAATAGGACGAGTGAGATAGCAGGCAGGCTTAGCACTTGGAGTAGCGGGAACTAGAGGCAGGCAGAGCGACAGGGGTGTCGTGTTCGTGTCGAGGCAGGCGCCGTCCGCAGTGCAAGGGACCAATGCAGCGACCAGCGGCGGTAACTTGTACCTAACCAGAGCCAAAGGTCACACCACCCCCCGTGGTTGGACGGAAAGGAGCGTCATACCTCGAATCCAACCCAAGACACACCACCACACCACACCAACCCCTGTCCGCTCTGATCTGATTCAATCGTGTCATCTGTCATATAAACCGCCGGGTCCCACGTCCGACCCCCCCGCACACCATCTTCAACTACCATTTAGCCGTTGCCACCGTTTTGTTCGCTGTCAACGACCGAAATAGATCTTTGCTTTGACGTTGGTTGGTTGTTGTGACGTTAGGAGATTGGTGAGTTCTCAAGCCAAGTTCAGGGTCGTTTTCCGCGTGTTTGTGGCTTGGGAAAAGGGAAACGAGAGGATCGACCCGATACGAGAGGAATGGATTCAATTCGATTGCTGCGCCGCCGGTCGAGGTTGAGACGAGAGGAGAAGAGGAGGAGCGAGAGCGGGGAGGAGGGGAGGAGAGCAAAGGGAAGCGAGCAGGGATGAATGTGACGGACGAAACAGCTCGGGCCAGAGTGAGAAAGGTGCTCTGGGCCCAGAAGTCTTTCCATTCTCATCTCGCTGTCTACACAGTCCTCCGCCCCCCGTCGTCGCTTCCCACCAGTCTTGTTTTCCCATTGTTACACCCACAACAATCATCCTCACGCTCACGCTCACCCTGCTGTCTTGTAGATCTTCTCACTCTACCTCACATTCTCGACGCGAACAAACACCATATCACCCTCGCCAACCACTGCTCTCAAGCACCACTCGCATACACACCCTCTCACTCATCGCAGCGTCGTAGCGGTCGCCCATCATGTCGGCCACTGGCGCGGACACCAACGCCTCGACGACCTCGTCGTTCGTCGCCGCGTTGGTCGTCGCCGGGATCACCGTCGGTGTCTTCTCGGCCATATGGCTCATCATGCGGAACCGCGCCGGTCTGCGCAAGGTGTTCCAGCCCCGGGTCGAGCTCGCGCCCGAGTCCAAACGACCCGAGCCGTTACCCAAAGGATTGGTACCGTTTTGGAAAGCGGTATTCAAGACACCAGACGCCAGCATCATCGCCGCCAACGGTCCCGACGCGTACTTTTTCGTCCGCTTCATCAAGGTGTTTGGGCTGTACATGCTCGTGCCCTACTTCTTCCTCAGCTTTGTGATCTGCATCCCCATCTCGTGAGTGGTTGCGGCATCGTTGGGATGTGACGAGGTCGTTGTCATTGCTGACCCGCGCCAGTGCCGCTTCGCCCACCGCGGGCCTGACCGGACTTAACATCCTCACGTTTGGCAACGTGTCACCCAGCGAGCAGGTCCGACACGTCGGTCACTTCCTCGTCGCCATCATTCTCATGTCCTGGACGCTCTTCCTCATCTGGCACGAGTACAACCACTACATCGAGATCCGCCAGGCATGGCTCACCTCGGCCCAGCACCTCACCCTCGCTCGGGCCCGCACCATGCTCATCACAGGTCTGCCTGATCAGTACAACTCCGAGGCATCCCTCAAGGAGCTCGCTGGCACGGTCGCAGGCCTTGTCGGCCACGGTAACGGTAATGGCGCCGGTGCTCCTCGTATGTCGACCGCCACCGAGGGTACCGCTGTGAACCCGACCAACGGCGGCGCCGCGAGCCCCCCGCTCGAGGACACCGCTGGAGGTATCAGGCAGGTCTGGCTCACCAAGAACGTCAAGGAGCTCGAAAAGATCTGGGAGGAGAGGGACAACGAGGTGATGAGGCTCGAGGGCGGGGTCAGCAAGCTCCAGAAGCTGGCCCTGAAGAACGACCGCAAGGGAAAGTCTCCGGAGAAGAAGGGTGAGTAGGTGTGGACGACAAGACAGCGCCGTGCTCATTGTTTCAGGTACTTTTGACGCCGAGACTGCCACCGCGGACCCCATCCCTCGTTACGTCCTCGACAAGAAGCGACCGACGTGGAAGCAGGGTCTCCTCGGCCTGATCGGCAAGAAGATGAACCTCGACACCTCGCCAGTGTACATCGCCGAGCACAACGCCAAGCTCGACGAGATGCGCAAGCAGGAATACAAGCAGGGCAACACGGCGTTCATCCGGTTCGGTTCCCAGGCCGAGGCGCACAACTTTGCCCGCCTCGCTCCTTCGGTCGACAAGAAGCTCCGCCTTGCCGCTGACACCAGCATCGAGCTTGTCCCCGAGGACGTGCAGTGGTCCAACACGTCGATGAACCCGTACCAGCGCAAGGTCAGGACGATCATCTCGTGGAGCTTGACCATCGGCCTCATCATCATCTGGGCTATCCCCGTCGCGTTTGTTGGTGCCGTCTCCAACGTCGACGGTCTCTGCGCCAACGCATCGTGGCTCGCATGGGTCTGCAAGCTGCCAGCGTGAGTGACTTGAGCGAGGGGCGACTTCCAGTGGCTGACCCTTCAGCGCCGTGGTCGGTATCATCAAGGGTGTCCTCCCGCCCGTCCTGCTCGCCGTCCTATTCATGCTTTTGCCCATTATTCTCCGTCTCTGGATCAAGCTCCAGGGCGAGGTCCGCAAGAGGTGAGCCGTCATGTCGCTGCCTGCGGCGACTCTGCTGATGGTCCCAGCGAAATCGAACTCAAACTCTTCACCCGATTCTGGCTCTTCCAGGTCATCCACGGCTTCATCATCGTCACCCTCTCGTCGGGTCTCATCAGCGCCCTCGGCAACCTCGGCCAGACCGCCTCGAGCGCGCCGACTTTGCTCGCGAGCAAACTCCCGGGCGCGTCGATCTTCTTCCTGACATAGTGAGTAAATGTCGCTTCTTTCCCTAGCAGGAGCCCCTGCTCACTCCACTAGCATCCTCACCTCGACCTTCGCGAGCGCCGCGAAGAGCTACTCGCGCGCGATCCCTACTGTGATGTACGCGCTTCACGGCATCCTTGGCGGCAACACCCCGCGCAAGTGGTACCTCTCGAGCGTGCGTAGGCATTTCCCACATCACTACATTGTGCTGACGTTGCGCAGTTCAAGATGCAGTCTTTCGAGTGGGCTACGACCTGGCCCCCGATGTGCCTCATCATCTGCGTCACCATCGTCTACTCTGTCATCCAGCCGGTCATCACGGCCCTCACCCTCGTCGCGATGATCCTCATGTACGCCGCGTACAAGTACACCATGTACTGGTGTGCCGACCAGCCCGACATGCTCGAGACGGGAGGTTTGTTCTACATCAAGGCGATCCGCACGGTCTTTGTCAGCCTGTACCTCGAGGGTGTCTGCCTCGCTGGCTTGTTCTTCCTCTCCACCGACGCGTCTGGCGGCCGGACCCCGACTGGTCTGGCGTGCGGTGCACTCATGGTGAGCCGCGATGAGCCACGATTCACTTGATCCCTGCTGACTCGTTCAGATCGTAATGATCGTCATCACCGCGGCGTTCCAAACCTACATTGACTGGTACCACTTCCGTTACAACACGCTCGTCTACGCCACCCCGCGCAAGTCTACCTTCACCGCCGAGATCAAGCGCGCCCCGACGTCCCAGCAGGAAGAGGAGTCCGCCGCTGGACCCGAGCACGGCAACACCTCGGGCTTCCACTCGAACGCGTTTGAGCACCCCGCGCTCTGGAAGAAGCAGCCCTGCGTGTGGATCGCCGACGAGCCGCTCGGTCTGGGCAAGTACGAGGTCGCGCAGATCACAAAGGCCGGCGTCGAGTCCTCGACCGAGTTTGCCAAGATGGACGAGAAGGGCAAGTTGACCGTTGAGAGGTCCCCCCCGGATGAGGCGTGGTACGGCGGTTTCTCGTCGTGATTGGGAGAATGAGCAGGAATGAGTGGCCACAACAATTATATTTGAGCGAACGAGGCGGAGTATGACCTGAATATAATACGTACATGTGCAGATGAAGATGTCTTTACAGATTTAGCGAGGTCGGATATGTTATGAAGACTTTCATTACGCTTGTCATCCCGAGTGCACTGATGGAGCAACCGCTCGCAACACATCTCAATATAACACGATCGTTCTGCTCGATGCGATGCATGATGTGATACAAAGGAGTTTTCTGGACATGCGATGATTCTCGGATTACGGAGTCACTCGTCAAACACGGGTCTTGTTGGTTGTTGGAATAATCGCACGGTGGATGAGGCGACGAGTATGGTACGGCGGGATTACCACTCGAATTCACTACACCTTGTCAGCGAGAGCATCCGGTGATCGAGATTCGGTGCAACCCAACCCGACGCACCCGTTACACTTGGCGAACAGGTAGTCGCGCCCGTTGATGTGGATCATCCCATCCTTGAACACGGTCTTCCACTTGTTCTTGACCCTCTGCACCTGTCGCCCTTGTCAGCAAAGCTCGTTGATAGGTTGTGATTGTCGTGCCCACCTTGTCGTACACGCAAAACACAATGTCCACTTCGCCGTCCTCCCCTCCGTCTTCCCCGTCTTCTCTCAGCTCGTCGTCGCTGTCGTCTAGGTCCGAGTCGATCACTTCGTCCCCCGGCAGAAGCCCCGCGGCGTTGGGTTCAGGTTTCGCTTGACTCGACATGTATGGCTTTATATCTTCTTCTGGGCTCTGAATCGGACGTCAACATCGACCCCAAACTCACTCCACGAAGAGGCGGAGGAAGACGCCCCCGGCGGACCCCGGATCACACCAGCAGAAGCAGGACCCACCGAACCGCCTCTCATTCGGAGGATATCGTCCGTCTCTGGCTTGACACCGTCATAGCCGGTATACCCCCTCATTCCATTCATCGCCATCCCCGGCAAAGCCAGCCCCTGCGCCGGGAGCCCTCCTGCCGGCGGATACCCCATGCCAAAGTCGTTGGCACCGGCACTCGCGCCCGAGAGACCCGTCCCGCTTGGCCCCGCAGCATTCGGGTCCGGTCCAGAGGCGTCAGGTTCGGGAGATGAAGATGCGCCGGCGCCGGGCGCGCGGGCAAAGTCCGCGACTCGGGTTTCGAGGAGTTTGCTCTCCCATTTCTGCAAACTCAGCACGGCTCGGGTCGGCTCCAGAATCGATCCCAGCTCAGTAGACAAGGTAAGGTACTGATTTTTGCGACGGTGGAGCAGGAAGACAGGACGGGAGAAGGAAGCCAGAAGCCAGAGCCAGCGCGCTCAGCCCACGCACCGCTTGCAGGTTGTTCAGCACTTCCTCCTCCATGCCGTACTCCTCAAAGTCGACCTGCACGCTCGCGATGACATCGTCGATGATGGTGCGGTAGATCTGTGGCTGCGGGGGTCAGCCAGTGAGCGGCAAGTGGCAAAGAGGCAAACACAAGCAACAGATAGGGAATGCGAGGGGCTGGGTGGGAGTACTGAGAACAAGTCTCAGTCAGGCCTGACGCAGGCGAGGCATTCCTCCAATGTCGACTCTCCCTTGAAGACGGAAGACGAGGTGTTGAACACCTACCACGATCTTATTTGACCTTGAGAAGGCAGTGTCAGCACCGGAAAAGCGATGAAATACAGCGGCGCGAGGTGTGCAAGGCAGAGCACGACATACATCTTGACTCGGTACACCGAGTTCACCCGATTCACCCAGTCCGGACCCCCTCGCAGCGACGTTGTGCTTGCGATAAGCTCCCCTCGCTGAGATCAAGACGACTTGGGCGTTCTACTGGTCGCCCTGGGTGTGCTGGCACGGCACTTGTGGTGTATTGGCCGTGAGGGGTTTTAATAGCAGAATGAGGGTTGGGGGGAGAAGTCGAGTTGGGTGATGGAGTGTGTGCTTATATATCTCTCGGCAAAAGGCCGGGTCCCCAGTCGCCACCTGAATAAATACTCCCGGTCCTTAGTCACTTTTTGCGATTTTATCCCAAGGATTTCATGTCCACCCAATGTCCATACCGTAGCTGCTTTGCATCACCTACCTTCTACTCTCACATCTTGCCCCGTCAATACAGGCGCAACCTTGCACACCTGACGAGTCTGAGAGCGACCGCTCAGTCTCAGATTCCCCGCCGCCATGCGAAAACAGCTCGACCCGCGGATCCCCGCGCTCATCACCAATGGCGTCAAGGCCAACCACCGGAGCTTCTTCGTCCTCGTCGGCGACAAGGGCCGCGATCAGGTGGTCAACCTCCACTTCCTGCTCTCCCAGGCGAGGGTGTCGAGCCGTCCCAATGTCATGTGGTGCTACAAAAAGGAGCTGGGTTTTACCACCCACCGGAAGAAGCGCGAGGCGAAGATCAAGCGGGACATCAAGCGTGGGATCAGGGAGGCCAACGAGCAGGACCCTTTCGAGCTCTTCATCGCCGTCACCGATATCCGGTACACGTACTATCGCGACTCGGCGAAGATCCTCGGTCAGACATTCGGAATGCTCGTGCTACAGGACTACGAGGCTATCACTCCGAACCTCTTGGCGAGGACAATCGAGACGGTAGAGGGTGGAGGGATCGTCGTGCTCCTGCTCAAGACAATGTCGAGCTTGAAGCAGCTGTACGCCATGGCGATGGTGAGTAGCACCCATCCGATTACCCATTCTTCTGCCTCGTACAGCCCAACCGCCCGACTAACCACTTAGGACGTCCACGCACGGTATCGCACAGACGCACACCAGTTTGTCCAGCCGAGATTCAACGAACGATTCATCCTCTCCCTCGGATCATGTCCGGACTGTCTCGTCCTGGACGACGAACTCAACGTCCTGCCACTATCAAAAGGCAAGGACATCACGCTGGGCAAAGGCGAGGAGGATGATCGGGGCAGGAGACGGAAGGCAGAAGAATTGAAAGAGATGAAGGAGAGCTTGGACGGAGTGGACATTGTCGGACCGCTGGCAAAGCTGGCAAAGACGGTCGACCAGGTGTGTTGCTCGTGACGTTTTCGTGGACGTGAAGATCATACTCATCACTGCATTAGGCAAAAGCCATCCTCACCTTCGTCGAGGCCATTTCCGAAAAGACCCTCTCGTCCACAGTCGCCCTCACCGCCTCTCGAGGTCGCGGAAAGTCCGCCGCCCTCGGCCTGGCCATCGGCGCCGCTCTCGCACACGACTACTCCAACATCTTTGTCACTTCTCCCGATCCTGAGAATCTCAAAACCCTCTTCGAATTTGTCTTCAAAGCACTAGACGCACTGGGGTATGAGGAGCACAGCGACTACGATGTCGTTCAGAGCACCAACCCAGAGTTCAAGAAGGCAATCGTCCGGGTGAACGTATTCAGGGGGCATCGGCAGACAATCCAGGTGAGCGTGACTGATATTAGCGCCCGTTTCCGACACACCATGTTGACTCGCTCAGTACATTGCCCCCGAAGACTCCCACGTTCTTGGCCAGGCTGAGCTCGTCATCATCGACGAAGCCGCTGCGATCCCTCTCCCCCTCGTTCGAAAACTCATCGGACCATACCTCGTCTTCATGGCCTCCACGATCAACGGCTATGAGGGTACCGGCCGGTCCCTTTCAATCAAGCTCATCCAGCAGCTGCGCGAGCAGACCAGACCCTCGGTCGCCAAGGACGCCGAGGCATCTGCTTCTGCCTCTGCTGGACCCTCCAAGGCCGCCGCCGCGGGACGGTCAGGTGCAGGACTCGTGCGGTCCCTCCGAGAGATCAAGCTCGATGAGCCGATCCGATACTCCCCCGGTGACCACGTCGAAAAGTGGCTCAACAACCTTCTCTGCCTCGACGCGACTATCCTTTCCAAGGCGGCTCAGGGCTGCCCTCACCCGTCAAAGTGCGAGCTGTACTATGTCGACCGGGATACCCTCTTCTCGTATCACCCAGCGTCCGAGGTGTTCCTCCAACGGATGATGGCGCTCTACGTCGCATCGCACTACAAGAACTCGCCAAACGACCTGCAGATGCTCTCGGATGCTCCGGCGCATCACCTCTTCGTCCTCTTGCCGCCGATCAAGGAGGACGACAATACCCTGCCAGACCCTTTGGTCGTGCTGCAGGTGGCGCTGGAGGGGAACATTTCCAAGGAGAGGATACTCAAGGAGATGAGCTCGTCTGGCGCTGGCAGCGCGGGAGACATGATTCCCTGGGTCATCTCGCAGCAGGTGGGCGACGACTAATCCAACAGTCAGGGCCGAGCTGATTGCCTCAGTTCCAAGACAACGACTTTGCGATGCTGTCCGGCGCTAGGGTCGTGCGGATCGCGACACATCCGGACTACGCGAGAGTGAGTACCTAGACGATTAGTTGGGCTCTTCTGACATGCTCAGATGGGTTATGGTTCTCGAGCCATCGAGGTGCTCAACTCGTTTTACAGCGGTGAGCTGTACAACTATGACGATGCGCCGGCGCACATGGGCGAGTCGTTTGCCGACGCTGCACGGGTTGGACCGGTGAGTCCGCGTCGGCTAATCCGGTATCATCGCTGAGTCTGCAGAACGCGTCCCTCCAGACCGACAGCATCGGCGTGCGAGATGTCGCGCGGATGCCGCCATTGCTCCAGCGCTTATCCGAGCGCAAGCCCGAGGGCCTCGACTATCTTGGCGTGTCTTTCGGCCTGACAAAGGACCTGTTGAGGTTTTGGAAAAAGCTCGGCTTTGTGCCACTGTACGCGAGTCAGAAGGAGAACGACTTGACGGGAGAGCACACGTTTGTGATGCTTCGAGGGCTGTTGAGCAATGTCGCGCAATCGGCAGGGTGGTTGAGCGCATTTGCCCAGGGTGAGCAACGAGATCACTCCCGATCGAGCGGATCGCTGACTTCGACAGACTTCCGACATCGGTTCATGAACCTCTTGTCGTACGACTCGTTCAAGAAGTTTGACTCGCCGATCGCCCTCTCCATCATCGACGCCGCTTCGCCCAAAGCTCTCGCCTCGTCCAGCAAGCCCATCACGTCCGACGAACTCAACGCTCTCCTCTCGCCCTTTGACATGAAGCGCCTCGAGTCGTATGCGTCGGGGATGGTGGATTTCCACGTCGTCATCGACCTGGTCCCGTGCTTGGCTGCTCTGTTCTTTGCTCGGCGCTTGGGCGACTGCACCCTCTCAGCGGCGCAGCAGGCGATTCTTCTTGCTCTCGGGTTGCAGCGCAAGCCGATCGAAGCGCTAGAGGGCGAGCTGGGACTCACGTCGTCCCAGACCCTCGCGCTGTTTGCAAAGATCATCCGGCGGATTCTGGGGCATCTCCAGGACGTGCGCAAAGCGGGCGTGGTCGAAGAACTCCCGATCGAACGGCCCGATGTCAGCCTCGCGGTGGACGGAGCGAATGGTGCGGTCGGTGACCGGTTCAAGGCGGTGGAGCAGACGGTGGAAGAGGAGCTCGGGGAGGACGCGAGGAGGGCCAGGACCGTCCAGCGAGAACTGCTCGACTCAATGGATATGAGCCAGTGAGTGGTATCACCTCATCGCCCTCGCGTGGTCTTAGCTGATCCGAGATAGATTCGCTATCGACAACGCCACCGACTTCTCCTCGGCCCAGGCTCAGATTCAGGCTCTGGCCGGTGCCACCCCGGAGGACAGAGCACGGCTGAGCACGACCATCAGCGTCAAGGCGGCTCAAGCCGAGAATGGGTCGGGTGGCAAGGACAAGAAGAAGGGGGCAAACGGGGAGGAGGGAGGGAAGAAGGAGAAGCGGAGGGAGAGTGGCGGAGGGGACGGCAAGAGGAAGAAGGCGAGGGTGTAGACGGTGTAGAGGGTTCTTTTAGTCACTGTATGCATCTAGAGCATCCTGCATGGCATGGGTCCTGTTTGATTTCGCCCGTGCAAGGCGGGGGCAGGACAGGCAGTGATTCCAGAGCATGGCGATGAGGATGAGGGTGAGCAAACACTGATGCCCCGTTGTGCTGTGCGGGTGCCACAAAAACGTCGCCACGTGGCGGCCGAAACGATCTCTCGACTTTTTCCGACGACCAAAGCAAAAGCATCTCTGGTCGCAAGACTTCGACAATCCACTTTGACAAACTTACAACACCTCTTAGCAGGTCTCCAACTTGTGGCCAATCTACTCTGTCCGGCTCTTACGATACCACAGTAGAACCACTCGATGAGAGGCACCGCCACCGCCGCTGTCGCTGCGGCCGCTCGCGGTGCGCAAGTCGCAAGCCGTCCCGCTGTCCCTCGAGGTGAGCGAAACCCTCCGTTAACGCTGTTCTCAATGGTCGAGCGATCCCGACTCATCGTACAGCTGTTCGGGCTTTTGCATCTTCGTCATGCTCAAGGGACGCGTCGACCGAGGCCGAGAGCTCGACGACTTCCGCTGCGCGGCCGGGGCGGGGGGCGTCGCATCCTGGCGAGAGTGCTGAGCAGGCTTTTGCAAGGAATTTGAAGGAGGTGCAGGCGTTCCGTCGTCGGAAGGAGCAGCAGCGTGAGTGGGCGAGAACCACAACAGACAGGCTCTACATGATCATGATGGCTGTGACATCGGCTGTTACATGCAACGGAGCGGTCAATGTTCTACGTGGCTTCAGTGTCGAGCCCAGCTGACTCCCCGTAGGCGAATCCACCCCGCTTTTCCTCCCCCCATCTGCCTCGCCTCCTCCCTCGCGCACCCCTCTCCAAACCACCCTCTCCACCCTGCTCGCCTCCGGCGCGGCTCTCGGACACTCCACCACCCTCCTCCATCCTTCGTACACGCCCTACATCTACGGCAACCGTTCCGGCCTCAGCATCATCGACCTGGATCAGACGCTCCCGATCCTCCGGCGCGCTGCGGCGCTTGTGCGCGATGTGGTGCGCGCGGACGGCGTGGTGCTTGTCGTAGGGACGAGGCAGGGGTTGAAGAAGGCGCTGGACAAGGCGAAGGAGCGGCTGGGAACGAACGGCTATGTCACGGCGAGCTGGCTTCCGGGGACCCTGACCAACGCCGAGACCTTGTAAGTGTTCGCGACTCACGGATGAGTGAACACATCGACATGAGCGGCTCCGGTCCCTGACAAGCGTTGCACCCCCGTCCAATGATCCTTCATCTCGTCTCTCGACGTGACACCGACTCCGGTCCATGCAAACCCTTGCGTCGCCGTTGGCTCCCGCTGACACTGTCACCGTTAGCTTTGGGATCGAGCCCATCGCCGACAAATCCTACCTCCCCGACCTGGTCGTCTTCCTCAACCCTTCCGAGAACCTCGGTGCCATCAGGGAGTGCACCTCCAAGAACATCCCCACCGTCGGTATCGTCGACACCGACACGGACCCTCGCATCGTTACCTACCCCATCCCAGCGAACATGGAGGTGAGCGATGCGTGACCTTATCTCCGGTCGGAATCCCCAAAGCGTCGCCATCGCGGATCGTGCTGACCCTACACCAGAGCATTCGAACTTCTGAGCTCATCCTTGGGACGTTGAGCATTGCGGGACAGGAAGGCAGAAGGCTGCGCGTCAAGGAGCAGGCGGAGAAGAGCAAGGCGCAGAACCAGGCTCGTAAGCGGAGAAACTAGTCTAGTGCATTATACCAGGCATGCATACCAACTCAACATGAAGGCGATTGATTATGAGGATCTATCAAGAAGGATTATACGGTACTCTTGCGCTGTGTCCAATCTACCACGGCTCAGTGAGGTCAAAGATTATACGGCGTGTTGTGCTCTATCCAGTTTACCACTGCCCAGTATCGGCTACCCAGAGAAATTATGCTGTGTTCCTTTGCTCCAGTCGGACCTTTCGTCGGCTCCCCGCGCTCACGCCGTGAGCTCATCCAGCGTCGGCTCGCCCTCAGCCTTCGACAGCCTGTTCAGGAGCTCGGTGAATGTCTGGTTCATTTGCTCCACTTGTTCCCTCGTGACCACGCAGCCCTCCCTCCACGACACGGTGACCGACAAGCCCGAGCGATGGCCCACCACATCGAGCAGCAGCGGGGGGATGAACGGCGATGCAGGCTGGGCCCACGCGATGTCGGTTGCACCTGGTGGGAGGTGGGCGAGACCGAGGTTCGATATGGTCATGCTCGCGTCGTAGGGCGCCTCGCTCTCGACCTGGTTCAAGAAGAAGTCTTCCCATCCCGTCGGGCGTTTTGGGTCTGGCGAGAAAAAGTTGTCCGGGTCGGGCACGTACGCGAGCATTCCCATGGCGTATCGACCCCGTCTGAGACTGTGCTCCGCGGTGAGCGATCGAGCGCAGTCCTTTGCGAGGGACCAGAACGAGCTGTCCCGCGAGGGCGTCACTTGGTGGTGTAACGAGCTGACATAGTTGCCCGTGATTTGACCGTGACCCCTCTTCGCTGCGCGCTCATTCCGTGGTGTCTGCCCGTCCAGTAGGAGAGGCGCCTTGTCGTGCGAGAAGACCGCCCATATCGAGACGAGGTAGGCAAGCTCCAGGATCGGGTGGAGGGTCCTGACGCCGTGGGATGCACCGGCGGATTTGATCGCCGAGACGAGCTCGCCGGGGATCTGCACGAGGAGGAGATCCTCCTCGCACTGGGTGGGGCGCTGGAGGATACGCTCGGCAGGCCACGGCGCGGTTGGCTTGAAGTACGCCTGGATGAAGGAAGGGAGGGAAGGCAGCAGTAGCTTCTGAAAGACCACGGGTAGAAGGTGTGTCACGGGGGGCTTGATGTCGACGGAGTCCTCCAGCTTGGGCGCGAGGGAGGTTTCAGTTCTGAGGGTCGAGATGTCGGGCGAGAGTATCGCCTGGGCGAGTCGGAGTGTTCCAACTCCATCTGCGAGCTGGTGCGATGCCCAAACGGCGAGGTATGCGGCACGGCGGGTGTCGTTGGCTGGGACGTACCGCTGGACCTGCCATAGCGGGGTCTCGTCCCCAGCGGTGCTCGTCGCACTAGAGAGAGCCGCCTTGAGCGCCTGTTCGAGTTGTCCTGATTCTGCGCCGGCGCCGGAGCGTTGAGCAACAGTCTGATCTGGACGTAGGATCTCATCGGGAGCGTACGGCCTCTGACGAAGCTCCCAGCCGGGTTTGTTGGTTCGCCCATCCACGACGTGAGCGCACAGGTGAGGAAACAGCTGCTGCAGTGCCGCGATGCGGTCGTGCAGGAAGGTCGTGGTGGGCAGGGCAGAGGTCGACTCGTAAGCAAAGGCGATGACCACTGGATGAGGGTAGCCGGTGTTATGCCGAGTGATGGAGTAGCGCTCGTGCAAGGACACTGCGGCGCGTAAGCAGTACGCAGGGCGCGTGGAGAGATGAAGTGGGATAGACTCACGCTGCCGCCCGGCAACTTGCGCGGTACTCTCACTGGCCATGTGGACGAGCTAGATTGCAGTACGCTATTTAGATGGCGATGATATCCAGTGGTCCAGATCGATGGATAGACGAGGTCGACAGCAACGAGCCGAGTCGGCAACGCCAACGATTGACGACACACCTACGACGGCGGTCTCTGCGGTCTCTGCGCCGCCTCGGCCGCCGGTCACAAATCACCGTCTCGTCTCACCACGCCGAGGTCACGGTCACCAATGCCGATGCCGATGCATGGATAGGCTCTTCTATCTGTATCAAAACGAGATCGCAACGCCCGTTTACTTCTCCAGCGCCTCGTAGACGGCCTTCTCCGCGTGTTTCTTGGCGTCTGCCAGGAACTTGTAACCCGATCCAGGAAGCATCTGCGTCGTCCACACCGCCTGCTCAAGTCAGCGACAGTCTCTACACCGGTCACTTCGGCCCATGCCGTGGTTGTATCAGTACCCACCGCGACGCCCGAAACCGGGTCGATCCAGTACTCCGTCCCCGCTGCTCCTCCCCAACCCACGCTCCCCGCCCTGCGACCCCATCCTTCCCTCCTCCGACCGTCCTTGGGTGCATACAGAGCCATACCGGTCGTCCAATCCGCCTCGCCCTTCTGCAGCTTCTCCTTGCCCTCGAACCCGCGCACCATGTTCAGCACCTCTGCCATGTCCCCCAATGCTGCCTCGGGGAGCGAGCCGGCGAAGAGAGACGCGACGGATTTGTCTGACAACAGCTTGTGCTCGGGTGCAGGCACGGACGAGTCGGAGAGGGAGAGGTAGTGCCGCAGGAGGTGCTGGAGCAGGAGGGCGTAGTCGGACGTCTTGGAGTAGATGCCTCCTCCTCCAGCGGGGTACTCGATCTCCTCACGACTGACAACGACCTGAGCGCCGACACACCCCTCGCAGGCTAGGACTCACCTTCTCGGCAGAGTGAGCAGAGGCAGCTGGTTGTCCAATTTCTCCCAGGTAATCTTCCCGTCTCCTTGGATGCCCTCGCCGATCTTGCTCGGGTCGGCGACAGCTCCGGCACCGAACCTCAGGGGCATGAGTCGGTCGTCCCACTCCGGTCCGAAAGGATAGAATGTCGTCCCCTTCATGCCCAGCGGCTGGCAGAGGTTCTTCTGCATGTATTCCTCGTAGTCCTCCCCTCCGAGTTGGGGGAACATGAGAGCGAGCCACCTAACCGGGTCAGCGAGACTCTGCGTGAAGCGGTACTCGCGCTGCTCACTCTGCAGAGTTACCATACTCGTAGTGGGTCCCAGGCTCAAAGGTGATTGGTGTGTGAATGAGGTTCTCCTGTCGTCCACACGCGATTAGCCTTGGTCATCGCGTGCCCATGAGCACTCACCGCCTTGCACGAGTTGACGAATCCCTTGCCCTTGTCCGTGACCTTTTTCCAGGCCTGTACTGTCGGACCAAACTCGCGGCCGAACCCACTCGACTGGTTGAGCATCTGCGCGAGGGTGATGGGCTCCGAGTTGGCGCGGAACTGGGGCTTGCCATCGGCATCGAATCCGGTGAGGATGCGGGAGGACGCGGCTTTGAGGGGCGGGAAGAGCTCAGTGAGCTTGGTGTCGAGGCTGAGAACGCCGCGGTCTACGAGCTGGAGGTAGCCTGGGCGGTGTCAGCGGGGACCGCTGCGAGTAGCGCCCCCACATGGCGATGCGAGGACCGCGAGGATCCGCTGAAGAGTACGCACAGACAGAGGTGATGAGCTTGGTGGTGCTCGCGAACCACATGACATCCTCCGTCGACGCCTTGCGAGCGGCCGGACTCTCGTCGAGAACATCGAACTTTCCGCTCGCCGAGTTGAACAGCACCTCGGTGGGGCTCACTACCGTGAGGAAGCAGCCCGGGAGGGTCTCTGCCTGAGCATCCAAGACTGCCTGGATGTGCTGGGCGCCGGATTGCGAGATCGTAGGGGGACTCATTGTGGACTGGTCGTGGAGAGTGGACAGGAGCTGTGGGCGAAGGCTGAGGAAATGGGTGGGAGACATACAACAACGCAGACGGACGATTCATATGCTGGGAAGGACACCGGCGACACCGGTCGCTTGCTTGCTCATCGCGCCGGTCATTCTCGTCGCTGTCGCCGTCGCCGCCTGACCAGGACCTCGGTGCCATCGGCGTGATCACAAGGCGACAACGGCAACCACCAACGGGTGAATCTCGGATGGAAGAGCAATACGCCGACAACGGCCACTTCTGGTCCAAAAGTCACCGGCGACTCATCGTACTTGTACCTGTACAATACAAACTCGAATCACCCCCAGGCTATGCGCTCGCTGAGGACCAGAACCATCACTGCATCAGGAGTCAGGACCGACGGCACTGCACTGGGTCCTACTTCCCCCGCCGAAGGTCAGTCGATCGCAGAGCGCAGCGACCTAGGGCATGGTCGACCCGAGCAGCCAAAAACCCGACTCGAGCCACAGCCAAAGCCACAGCCACAAGCGACACTCAGTTGATAGAGATCCGGCATAGCGGATACGTGAGGGTCAATGCATCGCATGAATGTGAGACCCATTTGTCGATCAATTGGCTTGTCACAGGTCAAGATCCCTGACAGAGACCCCATCCGCGGATCCCTCGGACTCCTCCCTCACCCTTGCGTCCTGCGCAGCGCCCTCAGCCTCTCCGTGGCGAGCAGATCCCCTCTGATAGCGGCGAGACCCGTCGCGCTCAAGTCCGCTCGGGACGACGACTCAAGCCGTTCGTCCCCTTCCAGAGCCGACACGGCTTTGATGAGCTTTCCCGTGCCTTGACCATTTGTCGTCTCGGTGTAGTGCACCAGCATCTGCACAGCGTGCGAGATAGTCCCAGCGTGGATGACGAGGAGGTGCGATCGGCTACTGGACAGGAATATGACCAGGTCGAGGAAGACTGAGTGTGCTACGGCCCGAAGGGGCTGCACGACAAGCTCAGCTCTGCCCACGCAAACGAACCACGTCAAATCGAGTTGACTCACCGCGTTGACACAGCTCGGATCCAAGGAGATCGAAATCAGGCGATACCAATCTGGCCAGATCCTATTCCACATCGCCTCCACCTCATCCCGGTGAGAGGTCTCTCTTTCCTCCACCGACGATGGCTCGGTCGCAGCCAGGAGTGACAACCGGATCACCACGAACACCACCGAGAGCATCTCCGCCCCGCTTCCCGCCGCATCCTGCACCGCGAGGAGATCCGCCGCTGCACGAAGACAGAGGGACGAATCCCTAGCGAGGATCGGGTACATCGCAAGCAAGCGACCACGGGCATCGTCGCCCATGGTGATACCCAGACTCGCGAGGAGGAGGTAGGTGAACACCCCGAGTTGGACAGACGACGCTTCGGCGGACATGACGCTGAGGGTCTGAGCGAGAATCCCCGGCTGCGTCATGTCCGCCTTGAGGAGCACTGATGCGGCGCTCTCGAGGATGGAGATGGTCGAGTCGGGTCCAGCCAGGACGGCAATCGTGGGGTGTGCACGCAGAAGGATGTTCAAGCATCCCCGAGCAGACTCCACCGCCATGACCTGTGGGTGGACAGATTCCCTCGTAGACCCGCGGAATGGGACGGCGGATTCCGCGAGAAACTGGGCAGAACCGTCAGTCTCCAGCCAACATTGATTCGCAGTAACACGCGCAGGACACACCGAGAGGAGGGTGTCAAGCGTCTCTGGAGCCACGGCCAAGCCGCTCAGAGCCGATCCAGCCAATTCAAACATGACCGTTCGCACCGTGTTCTCCGCCGCCAGCTGCTTGAAAACGTGGTCCGAAGCGTTCAGCAGCTCCGTCGCCGATTCCGACTTGACCTCAAAACGAGACAGGCAGAGATGCAGTAGAGTCGAGGTCTGGTGCAAGAGCGTCTGGGAGGCTGTCGGCGGCGCGAGGCGTAAGAGTGCCGCGCACGTCGATATGATCGGATTGGGATTGAGCTCGGTGGCGTCCCATTCGGCGACGTGTTTTGCAAGGCGACCGAGAAACGCGCCGAAGCCTGCTCGAGGTCAGTGCCGCTCAACACGGCGCATCCCGACTCACCCTGAGCGGCTTCTTCCGAGATATCCCACGAGAGGCCGTGGGAGAAGCGGCATAGGGAAAGCAAGACCTGTTCGACCGTTTGTCTGCCGCGTTTGAGCACGTCGGATCTGCGGGTCAGCAAGAAATCCAGTCGCAGCAAACATCACATACAAGTCGACAAGAGCGAGGTCGACGAGGTGCGTACGACTCGTCGTGTCCTGAGCCGAGTCCTCTTTCGCGATCATCTGAACAGTCCGGGCGAGATCTGATACGTCTCGGTCAGGCATGGAGCCATCGACCTAAGATCGCGGGGTCAGTCTGGGTTGTTTTGATACGGTATACGGGCCAGGTTCACCTTGAACGCCTGCAGGAAGAGACCTGATTCTCCAAAGGTCTTGACCATGTCATTGAGAAGGGCGCGGGCTGAGACTATCAGGCAAGCACCGACAACGTCGACACCGTTGACAATCCAACTTACATTGCTCGATAATCGACGAGTCACCATGCTCGTCGTCATATTCCTTGACCAACAGGGATCCGATTGTGCAAAAGATGGTCCTGCGTGTGTGAACGAGAGCACCAAAGCCCACCACTTTGGCTGCAACTCACGGGACGACTCTGGCAAGACTCCCCTTGTCGGCCCTTTCGACCGCCGTCTGGATCACCGAGATTGCGAGTAATCGATTCTCGGCGCAATCCGCTCGCGATACATATCCGGCGACCGCCTGGAGCGACCCCATGGCGGCGAGCTCAACCACGCGAAGGTTTTGCTGAATTCGATCAGCTCGATCAGCTGTTTCCTGTCGACGCAGCGACGTGGGCGCACCTTGAAGAATGTGACCATGAGGATGTCAAGGATTGAGCGCTGCGCCAACAGATTCTGCTTCTCCAGCTCATTCCCAAACTCAATAATGATGGGCACAAACAAGCTCCCAATCAGACTGGTCCGCTTGTCTTTGCTGGACGTGACGTGTGGATTGGTCGGCGCCTTTGCCGGCGAATCGAGGACCGCTCGAAGGGCGGGCAGCATGAGGTGGGCGAGCCCCTCGGTGGGTTGGGACCACGGAACGACACAAAGCGCCGCGACGTGCTGCTGGAGATGCTGCGCAGAGACCCAGGGGATGGGAACACCTGACGCGAGCATCCACAACGCGAGGGAAAGGAGCGAGCTTCTGACGAGCTGAGCGTCGGCAAGAGCTGCGAGCGTCTGCGTCTGGTGAAGTAAGCACGAAGTCCGGTACGCAGTCCGTGCGAAACGGATCTCACCGAGCGACCGGCTTTGAGCTGAGTGACGGTGGCCACCTCCTCCGTGACGAGCTCCTCGATGGCACGCCAGGAGAGCACTAGCGCGTCAGCAACCCAAAAGACGTCTCGAACGCTGTGTTGTACCCACTCGGCCAAGTCGGAAATGCCGCACGAAGTCGATGCGCCCGACTGAGCAGCTCCAGCCTCTTCTCGTCGCTGCTCTGGACCAAAGCTTCTTCCAAGCACGCGGACATGACACCCAGGTGCGTGGGCAGCAGACCCTTGCGAATGGCAAGGCTCTCAGCATGGGGCTCGGCGCTGATGAGTGATTCGAGGAATTGCAGGAGCAGCCCAACGGCGGCGCGTCGCCATGATGTGTTTTCACGGGTGACCGTGTCGTCTGCTAAAGCCACGATGAACCGCAAGAGCCGCTCCTCGGAACGGTACCTATCTTGCGGTCAACAGATATCACCACATGAGGTCGCTTGGACTTGCCTCAGAGCACGTTGCAAGTCGGTCCGCACGATATCCTCCATTGGAGCCGGATTGACCGATAGCAAACGCAGGAACAGTCGAGCTCGACAGTCGCGAGCTACTGGGGAGTCCATAAGGGGCCAGAGACTACGCGGTGTCAGCCTCATCTCGACATGTCCGGAACGTATACCCATACGCCGGGCCCCAGTTGAATGGAGGTATTTACGTTTCGTACAGCTCCGGACACAGCTTGTAGATCTGCCCTGTCAGACGCCTCCAGCCGCAGTCATAGTAACCACTCACAGCGCCGTCAATGTTCCCGACCAACGACGCCTTGCTGAGCAGGAGCCAGAGAAAGTCCAGGAGTATGTCCAAGGGGTAGGACCCCATGGCGAGTATCCGACTGGAGGAGAGAACGACGTTATCGTCGAGCTCTACGAGCTCGCGTGACGGGAGGGAGGTCATTCTCCTGCGTTTGGACAGACTGCGACGGTCAGTTCAAAATGTCCTGTTGGTGGCAGGGTCTCGCCCACCTCGCCGGTTGCGTGGGCATCTTCTCGGAGCACAGGGACGTGGAAGAGATGTCCTCTACGGACACGCCATACGCGCGGAGCAACAGAAGAAGGCTGTGGCGGACTAGCTCGATTCTGGTGACATCAGCGCGTCGTTCGTCTCTGGTGACTCGACTCACTGCTGAGAATCGGGCGACGGTAATCGACCTTGTGAGAGGATATCTCTTGCGATATGATCAAACAGGTCCGCGCAAATAGTCGCGAAACGTCCAGGCTCAATCGCCGCGCCATTGGCATTCACTGCTATGACCAAGTCCAGCTTCGCCTCGACCGAGCATCCTGAAACTTGCCACTCCGCCAGCTCGAGAAGCGTCGGGCAAGGTATCTCGACTCCAGAGAAGGACAACACGCGCATCCATCGACAGACCCGCTCCAGGCCCTCTGCGCCTTCCATCGCCGTGGTGTGAGTGTATTCCCAGATATCGCTCACGGTTGTGAGCGTTCCGTCGCTCCGCGCGTTACTGTGCCGTAGCAGGCGTGGGAGGGATCGGTAAATTACGTCCTGCAAAGGTAAGCGCGATGTATGCGAAGAGCAACAGACATCGACTGACCCGGCCGGCGAGGCCACCCAGATCCTCAAGCCACGAGGCGACGAGCTCCAACAGAGACGAGAACACGACTTCGGCATCCACCACCGCCGCCATCCGCTCCATCGCGACGTCGGCTACTCGAGACGCGAGCTAGGCATGTCAGACACGTCTAGTTGAACTACTCACCTCGATGACTTCCTCGGAGCTGGCCAACGTCTCTGCCGACGCGGGATCCGGCGCCTTGCACTGCTCGTACAGGATGCTCGCGTAGCTAGACGGTCAGTGGTGCTGATCAAAAGACACAGGTCACTTACAGACTCGGGTCGAGGTCGTGCAGCGCGGCAAGCCACGGCTGGGCGTACCGCTGTAGGAGCTTCTTGCGGTCTTCTTGATACAGGGACACCGAGGACGTTCCTTTGACGACGGAACTGCCGAGCTGAGCGCGGACTCCTGGAAGACGGCGGTGCTTGCTAGCGTAGAGCTTGACGATCTGGTGCAGAGCGTCGTCCTGGTGATGCTTAGCGAGCGCTGCGTAACAGACATTCTCACCTCTGCCATGACCCACGCCACCAGGGCGTTTCCAAGTCGTTCCAGCGCATAGGTCGAGCAGAGGATACTTGGCCAAGCTCTCGTGAAGAGCAAAATCATTGCCTGCTCGTTCATCGTGAGGTCCAGATCCGAGAGGAGACCCTCGATCGCGAGGACCAGGAGCTCCACAGTGGGGCTCGAGTCCATGAGGAGGGGCAAGGTGAATGAAACCCATGTCTGGCCTTTGCGGACGTCGTCGACGGAGACACGCGGCGTGGTGCAAAGGCCGACCGAGCGAAGGTGGTCGACGAGCAGGGCGATGATGGCATCGTCGTGGATGTTGAGGTCCACTGCGAGCGAGTGCCGCAGAGTCGAAAGTTGCAGCATTTCGTACGCGCCTGGCGATGTTTGTGGTGGAGACGGATCCGGAGCACCGGAAGCTGTCAAGAAGCCGTTTTGATTTGGGTGTTCTTCCGCCGACGGCGCACGGAGAAGCGCAACGCAGTACGTGAGGAAGCGATCCGAGAAGAGGTAACCGGTGCCGAGGGATTGCTCGAGACCCGCGACGTGCGCGAAATCCGTGGCGGCGGGCGACGCTTCGTGCGCGCGAGCTGACAGAGCGTCCTCGAGTTGTCGCAGTGTCTGCTTCAGTCCGAGGACCTCTGACTCGGACTCGCCCTCGACTCGGATCGATCCGCTCGCGAGGCCGTTCTTCACCAGCTGGTATTGGGTCCAGATGTATCCGTAGAGTACGGCGATCTCGTCGTAGCTCCTCGAAGCCAGATCCCGGGTCGGCACCGATGCCGCTTCGTACGATCGCCGGAAGATCTCCGCGCTGACGGTGACTTCCGAGTCGGGGAGGTATCGCGGCGCTTGGCAGTGTGATTGGCCGAGACTATTGGTACAGCCAGCGTGGAAGAGCCCCTGACAACCGAGACAGGCATACGCTTGCGCCGAACAGCCCCAGAGTGGCTCGTGACATGCGCGGCATAGCCCGAGATTGAAGAGGTTGACCAATCGAAGATCGTGCTGGCCTTCACGTCGGCGGACGGACTCTCCGCGTGGTCGGGCATCCAGGACCTGCTCTTCGAGTCGGGGTGGACACAGGCTGAATTTGACGTACGTGGTGCTACGGGTCGACGCGCCGGTTGTTCTGGTGTCAAACTGGAATATCTCGTCTCGTGGCTGGTAGCAGTGCAGGTGCTTGAGGTCACCACACAGGGTGCAACGTAGTGCAAACCCGCGGATTTCACCGTCGCACGCCTCGCACTTGGATCTTGACCGCGCTTCGGCGTCCTTGCTGCTGCTTCGCCATGGCAGCCAGTGATGACCCTCCGTGTCGTCCTCTCCGAGCATCCTGTCCTGCCCAGTCTCCCACTTGGACCGGTGAGCCGCGTACGTGCTGAGCGCCGGACGACGAGCGACGACATTGTGACCCATCGCCTGGGGGAAGAACGTCGCTAAAAGCTCCACAGCAGCTCGCCGAGCGGTGGCTTGACCGTGGGCGGCGATCTCCAGCAGGTCGAGCGCCGAGTCTGGCTTTGCGGTGAAAACGACAGTGAGCAGACGGTGAACGCGGTGAATCGTCGTGAGCTTGGATGATGCCGGGTCGACGGTGGACGTGATCGCGACGAGCAAGCGAGGGACCAGAGCAGCCAGACGGAGGGACACGGACGACGTGTCGGCGTTGGTCGCGTACGTCGACAGGAGGCCCGAAAACTCGACCAGAGGGATATGTACGGGAGAAGCAGGTCGGGCGGGGGAGAACCGCATCCAGCCGTCATGACGCGCGCCGTGGTGCGTCTCATGCGTCTCGTGCGGCGACTCGACGGGCTCGGATATTGCAAACGTCGGGACTGGTGTCTTTGGAGTGAACGACACCTGAAAAGGATCTACTCGTCAGTTGCATCACAGCCGTCAGACTCACCGTTGAAGTCCGTTTGTTCCTTGCCGGGTCCTCCCCTCTCCCTTGCCAACCGACCAAGCAGCTCTCCGAGCCGCCCCTCGATCCACTCGCACAGCCTTTCCGCGAGTACCGGGCCCATCGTAAACAGACCGTCTACAACCACCTCCACCACTTCGATTCTGGTTGGTTCGTCACATTTGTGGTACAGGAACGTGGCGACGTCGAGGCACGCCGATTGTAGCGAGTGCGGTGGACGGAGAGGACTGAACAAGTGTATGCGATGAAGGCAGTCTGTTTCGATGAGCGTGCGGAGAATGTCGAGGCAGCGGGTGAGCAGGTGCGGGCCGGAAAGCGCCAATGAACCTGCTTCCAGCGGAGAGCGATGTTCCCTGCGCGCCGATGACTTGGTCGGGGTTATTGGCGATGTGATCGAGGCGAAGCGGGACGCCCTCGTCTTGGCCCTGATGGGCGGCGCATCCTGCTCCGGCGCCGCGGCGACTTCGAACAGGTCGAGCCCCTGCTTATCCGCCAGGACAAGCAGACTTCGCATCTGTTCAACCAGATCGAGCGTCGGGTCGATATCCCAATCTCCTTCCTCCAAAGTAAAACCATCCTCAAAGTCCTCACTCCCGACACCAGTGCCGCTACCGGCTCTCCGTCCTGAGCTCGGTCCAGCTTCGTGATGCCCCGCATGAAGTCCTGACTGAGCCTTTGCAACGACGGCGTGCCCGAGCCTGACCACCCGGGCTTTACTCTTCCCTTTGGCTCTTCCGCTGACTTCCCGCGCGACGATCGCCGCCCTGTCCAACAAGTCGGGAGGGGGGTCCCTTGTTTCGAGCCGGTCCAGGACGTGCGAGAGGAGCTTCTGCGTCTCGTACAAACCACGATGGAGAGGCTGCACGGGCCTCTTGGGGCGGGACAGCGTTGGGCGGCGGAACCTTCTCGGCGCTTCGGGCGAGGAAGGAGACACTGGTGAGACCGGTGAGACTGGTGAGACTGGTGAGATTGGTGAGATTGGTCTCGGCGAAGCTTCCGCTACCGACGGGAGACTAAGCGACAGGTCACGCAGTTTTGGAGACGGTTGATGGGTCGGCGACGGGGTGCGAGTCGGCGAAGGCGGGCCGAGCGCTGTTGGGGACGCTGGACGAGCCGCAAAAGAGTCGTCGAAGCTGATCTGGAGCGCAGAGTCAGTAAGATCTAGCCAACGGTAGAGATGTTCCGCCGCAGCAGATTGGAAGTGCGGCCACCTTAGGGATTGGTAGAGCTCCCGGACGAACACCCAGCGCTCTACGAGCGTCGACGTTGGGGTCGAGGCGCGACATGGCCGACGATTCAGATCCTCTGGACCCAGCGCCAGCCACGCTCAGTTCGTTGCCGGTGTGCTTGGGATGACTGATGGAGTCGACAAGAGGAGATAGAAGTACTGTGACCGTATCCGAGACGCGACTGGTGCTGTGTTGTGGATCACCTCCACATAGATCTCGTTCCCCCCACTTAACGCCATGAGATTTCGGACAGATCGGGCATCCACTTTGCAAGATGATATTCTCATCGAGTTCATCGTCGCAATCCTCCCTCGCCATGCGCACAACCGTCCCCGTCGCTCTTGCCAGGCGTGCAGGACCCTCCGCAGCGTCCCTGCGACCTGGCGCGAGCCGAATCTCGCTCCGTCACACCCGATCTCCCGTCCCCGTCCCCACCCTACCAGCGCGGACCTTCCTCTCCTTTCTCAAGCGCAAGCCGACGTCCGAAATCCCAGCGTCTGCCCCGCCGCCACCCGTTCTAGCCCAGGACGACCTCTTCCACCCTCTATCCCATTCGCCGTTCCCTGCCCTCGTGGAGAAGGCAGACCGGATAAAGGCCGTCTCGTTCTGCCCCACCTCGTACGATCGGTACGGAGAACGGGTCCGGCCCGAGTTCGATTGCCCCGATTGCGGTTGGCCGACGCACGCGAGCGAGCAGAGATGGCAAGAGGGGAGGGCGGAGCATGTGGAGCACTGTGGCAGGCTGAGAGAGGTCAATGAGGACGAGCATGACATACGGAGTGGCAGGCCCATGAAGGAGTTTGACAATATGCCTGGTAGGTCTGGATTCGCAGGTCGGCGCTGATAGTCAGAGGCGCAACCTTACGAGGCCGCCGTGTCTTTCTCGTCGTGGGACAACTTCTTCTTCACCCGAAACTTCCCCTCGATCGACTCGGATCGGGCGATTCGGCATGTTTCAAAGGTTTTGACCTACCCCATTACCGTCGCGAGTGTGCTGCACCAAAACGGACCGTTTACACCTGCGAACGGGCGGATCACCCGAGAAGGCAGGCGGAGCATGGCGGGTGCGTAGAGCTTTCGAGCCTTGATAGCGCGCACTGACGCCGTAGCTATCCACTCGGTGCTGCATCTCCCTCCCGGGTCCTCGTCCGAGAGCGCTCATGCCAAACCGCAACCCACCTTCCGAATCTTCCTACTCGGCGCCCGGGCCGAGTCGACCCTCCCCCCGCACCTGTGGCAGCAGCTCACATACCTCTTCCCCCGAAACAACTTCAACATCTACTTTATCGGTCCCGAGGTCGGTCTGCCGCTCTTCGACCAGAGCTCGCCGAGGCGGAAGAAGAACTATGCGTTCTCCGATGAAGGCGGATGGGGTCATCCGAGTTACCAGGTCTCGATCAACCCCCAACTAACCTTGACGAGCATCAAGGCGCCGTACGAGGAGATCCACCCCCAACTCGGGCCGTTTGACCCTTACACCGACGTGTTCTTTGCGTTTTCCCCTGGACTGGGCTTCCCGCATCAGGGCCCCGCCGGCCAGCCCGCCAATGTCGCAGCCCAGGCGGAGGAAGGGCAGGTGACGCTGGATCGCGCAGAGACGGTCCCGGAGGGCGAGTCTGGAGCCACAGCAGCTGGAGCAGCGGACGCCTACTCGCCGCCTGACGCTGAGGAGACGAGACCGGTCGACTCTACCTCTACTCCTTCACAGCCGCTCGTCCAAGCCCAGACGTCGTGGCGCAAACCACTCCAGCAGATCTTGCAAACCAAGTGTGGCCTCTTCTTCACCGCCTTCTCCCCGCTCGACCTCCAACGCGACGTCGCCGCTCTGTCGGGGACCCCACCGCCCGTCGCCGCTTCCTCCGGACCCCGCGAGTTCCCAGACTACGTCAACCTGCCGACGAGGGCCGTGCCCCGAATCGAGGGCGTGACTGACGAGTTCGAGCTGGTCCTCACTCCGGGCAGGAATCCGTTTGGCAGCGAGAAATGGGAGATTGCGGAATGGGACGTTCGCGTGGGCGTGAAGACGAACTGGGGCGTCTGGGGAATTCGCGGGAAGCGATACGACGTGGTCGAGGGGCAGGAGTAGACCCATGCACACGACGTGGTCGAGGGGCAGGAGTAGACGTATGCATACACACTCCCACTCAGCACCTCGAGCGTATGACACAACAAAATCTGGTCGAGCGAGAGTTCCGCGTAGCGGACGAAGAACACCGTGACCTCCTTCATCATTTCGGCTTTGCATCTTAGTCGGGACACGTAGAAATAGGGATACAACGGGTTCTCGTTGGTGGGTCGAGTCAATCTCACCAACCCCAAGTCCCCGGACCTAGGCTTCAGCTGGTTCGACACCATGGACCCACCTCCTTTCATCTTGCCCTTGATATTGCTCGTGATCCATCCGCCGTAGAAATCTCTGCGTCGTCAGCGCCGTGACCCGATGCTATGAGCGATCTCACCCCTCTTGCACGCCGACCGGCTCGTCGTCGACAAAGCACCTCCATTCTCCGCCGAGTGCGTCCTTGCTCGTTCCTGTCGAGGCGTAGAAGCTCAGGTAATCCTTGATCGGCTTGAACCCGGGCGTGGGGTTGGCGTACGACCATATCCTATTCTCGATCGGGCGGGACGCGCCCGGTGGGTGTATCGAGTGATACGACGCGGACCCTTTCCACTCGCAGAAGGTATGTCGCGGGGTACTGTGCAGAGACACCTTGACGCTCTCGGGCGGGAGGTAATATGTCGGCGGATGGGACGTCTCCAGGACGCGATACGCCTCGGTCGTCTCGGCCAGGACGGTCTCGGACCCGTCGTGCGCGTACCAGACCACGCGGAGGCGGTTGGGCGTGCGTTGCAGGGCTGGAGGACGGGGGTACTTCCACACGTCCTCGTCGTCGTGCGCGGGAGCGAGGGGCACGTCGGTCGCGTCCCGGGAGAGGGTCATGGCGGAGAGGTAGCGGATGGGGTTGGACAGTCCGGGGAGGGTGCGCAGGAGCGCGGGCGGGAGAGCGAGGCCGGACAGCGTGGCGAGGGGCACAGGTGTGTATGAGCTGGTTCCGCAGAACCTGGCGTGGGATCTTTGTTGAGTATCGATTGAACTCGCAGGGATATCAGATACTAACAGGAAGCAACATGGCATCAAGCTGAATCGGTTCGATCGATGTCTGCCCGAGGGGGTGACTAACCGGCTAATCGCGGCGCCGGGCGGGCGGTGTGGCGAACACCGAGCAACCCTTTGAGCGGGATGGGATACCAAGGAACACGCTGCATTCTCAAGAGAGCATGGTCACGCTAGCCGGTCCTCTACAGGTTCACCAACGCTGGGATGAGTTCTCGCCGAGTCTCTTTGCTCGTGGACTCTGCTAGCCGAGCTTGCACACCCCGAGGGACTCGTCGAGGCCCTTGCCGCCTACCGTCGTCGGTTCCGACGGGAGCGTGACGGCGACCATGCCTGCGCAAATCAGCTCCACTCTCAGCCTTTCGATTGAGTCGCTTCTCGTCTTAGACGGCTGTGGAAATGCTCTGGAATCGACCTTCACATGGGTGGGAGTTTCTGCACGACGCTCCAAATCAAGAGTGAAGCAACGAGGCCCGAAACCGCTCGTGAGACTCACGAGCAGTCTGGTCCGTCTCGTTAAGCCACTCGTGCGCATTGGCGGCCTGAACAACGACGTCCCCGGCTTTTACCACCCGAGACTCTCCGTCGTGCGTCTTGAAGACGAGTTCGCCTTGGGTGAGGACGATGTAGTCTGTGTGGGTGAGCGCCGCGTCGTGTACCACATCATGGCGTGCGGGATGTTGGAAGCGCGGACAAATGACGTACCAATGGTGTTGGTGAAATGCATGCCGGTGCCTTTGCCCGCGGGCACGTCTACCATTCTCAGTAGAACACTTGACTGGTTGATCAAAGCTGCCTGTCGAGAAGGGTGCTCGAAATTCGGACTCACCAACCCAAGACAGCGTGACGCCTCCCGGCTGGAACATCCCCCCCTCGGGCTTCGCCTCGGCTCCGCCAGCCGCTTCGTCAGGCTTGGCGACCAAGGATTTCTGCACGAACCCGGCGTTCGCGCTGAGACCGTTTGGGAGGGGGTAGAGAGGGAGTGCGGTGTCGATGATTTGCGAGGCACCATCGGCGGTGTGGGTAGCGACGATGCGGCGGGGTTGGGGCAGGGACATGGCGAAGAGGAGGTTTGATGAATCGGTATTGGTAATGAGGCGAGGCGATGCAAGGAAGGGGAGAGTACCTGTGGGGGATGAAGACGACCTGGGTCGGATGAACACTTTATACCTCACTGGGAGCGGCTCGACATCGTCCTCCCCGTCGGCGGCTGGACCAGAATAGACGCCACAGAGACCGCGCCAAGTGCCCAAGTGTCCGCCACATGACGAGCGCCGCCTCGCCGTCGGCGTCGTGTGTATTTTTGGGACAGGCTAGAGTGTGCTGCCGCTCCGAGCCCGACTGTCCGACCGTTGCATCGGCCAAGAGGGAGAGGGGCCGGGCTACAGCGGCCACAGTTGCTGGTCAGACAATTTCGACATGCGCACACGCTCACCAACTGGGTGGGGGGGACGATCAGCAAGCGATGCGGAACACAGACCCGGCGGGAAAACACGAGCAGGTGTCGATCGACAGCCAGGTCTCGGTGTGGCGGTCATCCGGGTCGGCAACGAGTGCTGCCGTACTCGTACTGTGTGCGCTTCTTCGTCCGCTTCTACGTTCGTAAGAGGCATGGAGTATTCTTTTCTGCCTAGAGCAGTCACCTCCCTCCTTGCCCCTGAGGAGAACGATTGGAACGAGCGCACACAGTGACACCTCACCATCAAGGCAAATTCAAATCATCGCATTCATCGCGTGTGCGTCATCATTTCGTATCAACTTCTTTCCTTCTTCTGCTTCTTCTCCATCAGGAACCCGCACCGACTCGTATACCAGCGGATAGACCCGCTCGGTCAACGAGCGAGGGCGTCCAGGCGACCCGCTCAGTACTGGTCGCTAGAACCCCTGAATCCTCCCTGGCCGCCCATGCCGCCTTGGCCACCGAGACCTCCCTGGTTGCCGCCGAACCCTCCCTGGTCGTCGCCGAACTGGCCGCCTCGACCACCTCCGAGGCCGCCCTGGCCACCACCGTACCCTCCCTGGTTACCTCCAAGACCGGAGTCGTCGAAGCCCGACCCGGTCTGGCCGCTTCCGTACTGGTTCGACGAGTCGAAGCCGCCCCCAACCCCGCCGCCGCGACCGGTGTTGCCGAGACCGGAGTCATCGCCGTATCCCCCCGATCCGGTGTTGCCCGACGAGTAGTCGGACCCACCGAGGCCACCGCTGCCAGTGTTCCCGGAACCGTACTGGTCACGGCCGCTTCCGAGCCCGCCGCCAGTGTTTCCGGAACCGTACTGGCCGCCACCGACGCCGGTGTTCCCGGAGCCAAAGTCGTCGTTACCGGACGAGCCGTACTGGTTGCCCGACGAGCCGTAGCTGTCGTCGCCGGCGCCGCCGAAGCCGGCGTTCCCGCCCTGGCGCTTGGCCTGGCCCTGGGCCTCCTTGGAAGGGTTGTTGGTCACCTTGCCAACTGAAGACGGTGTCAGCGAGGGTTGGGTCCGAGGTACCACGGCCGCGGCCACGGAGGGCAAGGCGTGCGGGAGCCCATGAGGCATACGCCGAGGTGGGATGGCGGGGACGAGGCGAGGGAGTGACAAGGTGATGAAGCTGTAGCGTGGCCGGCGCAGGATGGCACATCGCTCACTCACCAAGTTGCTCGACACCGCCCGCGACACGCTGGCCCATGGAGGGCTTGCCGGAGCCGTTGTTGTTAAAGTCGTCGTTGTTGCTGGCGGTCAGCGCGGGGACAGGGGAGCACGAAGCACTGGCACGAATCGGAAGGTGGCAGCGGAGACGAGGCAGTGGAAGGGGACGGGTCGCGAGAGATCACAACAGCGCGCAGAAAGTCACTCACTAAGACATGGTGCTGTGTGCAGTTCTCTACCGGGTTGAGCTGTGGTAGTTGTAGTGTGTTGTAGTTGCGGAATGCGTGGGTTAGAGGTGGCGACTCTCCCATTGCCGTCTATATATACCTGTTGATCCCCATGCCCACCATGCACAAGCACGTTCCGCACCGCATTGCCCACATCTCAACAATGCACAAAGCACCTCATCGTGACGTCAGGACAAACCGCTCGTTCTAGCTAAACCACCTCGCACAATCCTCCGACAACCCCCCCCCCCCCCCCCCCCCCCCCCCCCCCCCCCCCCCCCCTGAAAACAGCGTGCTGCTCCGCCTCCTCGAGGTGTCGAGATGATGATGGATGACGCTCATGCTGCTCCGTGATGGGAGGAGTCGCGCGTTCCTGTGGTGCCAACCAGAGCAGGTGCCGGGTGCGAGCGAGTTGAGCCTCAGTGCCTACCTGCCACGAGATTGAACAATTGAACCGACCGACCGACCGACCGACCCGTGATCATTCCCCCTGAACTCTCCGATCCCCTTACCCCGTTTCCTTTCTATCCGCCTGGTGCACGAAGCCCCGTTACGGAATGGTGGTTCGGAGTACTTAGTCTTGGAGCGCCGCCCAGATCCACGGCCCACTCGTGAGTCTGCGGGTGCTCAGGCCAGGCCCGCGACCATCGCGTCATCATCGCGCTCGCTTTACGTAGGCACGGCGATGACGAGTGGGAAAGGCGGTTTCGATAAGATTATCACAAAGGCTGGGTGGGCTATTTATGATCCGATGCGCCGCCCGCCAGCAACTCGCTCGTCGGCCTCTGGCGTTGCGCCTGTGCGCCTGTGCTCCTGTGCTCCTGTGCTCCTGTTCTCACTCCCTGTGCAGTGCGCAGCAACCGGACCAACCGACCCACCACGGAGGCACGTTGTTGAACCGGGTCCATCGCCATTATGCCAGCAAATTCGCCCTCGTGTAGTCATCATCATGATATCACTGCGCCCGCCCCACTGACGCGTTAGCCGTTACTAACCCTCGTGCAAGCGTGTGTACTTGTAATGAGTGCCACTGGCATGCAGATGCCAGTCGCCGAATGCTCGCTTCACCGTGGAGTCGCCCTCGTTCCTCGCACCTCCCTCCGCACTGACCACCGGTAAAGCAAGCAGCCACGCGGGCACCCGAGGTGCTCTGGTCACCACTCTGAGACTCTCGGTCACGGTTTGTCCGGTCCATGCGCGGTATGCGTGCAAGTACGTACAGTTTGGAACCGAGTAACGGGCGGGTCGGAATGCGATGATCCATCACGTTTCCGGCATGAGCAAACGTGTTAGACGCCGCGCTCAGTGACGGGTAAGTCTTGCCATCCCGCCTGTAGATCTGGACCATACCGGGCAAACCGGGACGGACTCAGAGAGCGCTCATGTCCAGTATCAAGGCCCCGGGACAGCGCTCAAGACCAGTATCGAACCCCCGGGGCAACTCCTCGAACACTGCATGATTACTGTACGAGTACTTGTCCTGTCAACGTCCGGAGCCGGAGTCGTAGTGTCCGACAAGTCAAGCAGGTCCTGCGGTCGAGGTCCAGATCCTGTCAAAGGGTACATGCCGTATCAGCCATCACCCCCGTCGCCTGTCAACCCACGGTACCACTCACTGGTTGGTGTTTCCGTCGGTGCACTGCCATACCTGGAGCCTATTACCGTTTGTCAACACCCCGTCGGTGAGGTCGAGGCACATGCCCTGGTTTGTCAACGCGACCCGATTGTCGCCGGTGTAGTACCAGTCCTGCTGCGGGAGACCGGTATAGCATTCCCAGATCTTCATCTTGGTCCCGTCCGGCGGGAAGCCCTGCGTCGCATCGAGGCAGAAGTTCGTGTTGGCGAGGACGACCTTGGTCTCGCCCTTGTTGAGAACCCAGTTCTGGGCTGGAGTGCCGTTACAATCGTAGATCTGTGATTTCAGCGGCGGCCACAGCTGGTATGGACCCACCTGCACGGGTTGTCCGTTCTGACGGATATCGCCCGCGAGGTCCATGCACTTGTTCGGGTTCCCATTGGGGTGAAGCTGGTAGTAGGTCGGGCCTACGCCGGAGCAGAAGCTGTCCTCGCATCAGCCGCCTGGACTCTGGGGATGCATCGCCTAGCCCATTGGCGAGACGTGGGCCGGATTCCCGGATTCGCTCACACCACCTGGTAACCCGTTCCCTGACCTGTGCACTCGTACAGCGGCGGCTGTGGGGGAGAGCTGGAGGGGGTCGTCGGGATGGTCGGGGGGCTGGAGAAGTAGTTGTTGCAGTAAAAGTTGGCGCAGAGAGTTGAGCCGCAGAAGCCGCTAGGGGGGTTCTGGTAGAGGGGGTTCTGTAAAATAGTACGAGTACATATGGGCTTCAGTACTCGTACTTCTTGTTCATGGAGGACCGAGACCTCGAGAGGAGGGAGTTCGGTTTTCGGCGTGGCAATCCCAAACCCTGCCTTGGTCTGAGAGCCCGAGTTGGCTCACGATTCGGAGCGCGAGGTTGACACCCCCGTTACTTTGCTTTGGCCATCAGCTCGACCCGCCCGCAAGGAGGGGCCAGGAGCACTGGATCATTCACCAGCCAATAATAGTTGTTCTGCAAGCTGAAACCGGCCTCGATGTAGAAGCTGTTCGTCGAACCGGACTCTATGCCGTAGACGGTCCCCACGAAGTTCTGGGCGACGCTGTAGCTTGCGGACGCACCGGGTTGGAGGAGACCCGGGCTGGGCAGACCACCGGGGTTCGTGCCGTTGAAGTAGGGCTGGACGGCGATGGCGCAGTTGTTGACGAGCTGGATGGTCGGATCGGGGAGTTTGACCGTAGCGGCGAGAGCGAGCCTGACGGAAGTGAGAATGATGGCGGCGGCGGCGGCGGCGTGCATACTGTATTGAGCTGGGGGGAAGTCGAGTGGGGTCGAGGGGAGGAATGATGGAGGAGCCAACGGGGTTTCTGCACCTCATGATAACTGTGGAGTGGGCTTCCCACACTTTGGCATCCTTTGGCGGATAGCAACGCATCGGAATGAGAATGGGATACGGGATCCGGGGCAGCTGGCGAATGGAAACAGTATTCACATGCCCCCATGTGCCGACTCGGGCTTTCAGAGTAGCCAAGGCGCACTTGGGACTGTCATGTCGAGGATCGACTGGATCGAACTCGGGTCGAAGATCAAATTCACGGATCAGAAGTCGCAAATCCCCAACAAGGCCTGGCAGGAGGACTGCGACGAGGGCGCTCACAGCCAGCTTGAGAACACATTTCACTGTCGTTTCCCAATCCAGAAGATCCATCTGAACATATCTCACGGGGGTAGTAAGAGTAGTGAGCAGTAGGCGCACACATCGGGTCGTCGGGCCCAGGTTCAGGTTGTGTCCGATGCGAATCAAGGCAGATGCAGGAACGAACGACACTCGTCTTGTCGAGTGGAAATGCGGAGCGTGAATCATCGTCTCTGGCAGTCAGGTGACAGGACCGTCCCGAGAAGATCACCCAAGTCGCATTCCGCAGAGATACATACATCATACGCATGTTGTCCGCTTACGAGCCCCCGCGCCTCCTTCCCACGCATTGACCCCGATCAATTCAATCCGATGTTCGCTGATCGGACGACGCTCGGGACTAGGATTCTCGTGACGCGCCGGAGTTTATATCTCCTCAATCCACCTTTCGAACAAGATGAGACGCCTTCGAAGAATGCGAGACGTTCTCGAACACGCTGAGACGTTCTCGAAGCGAACGAGACGTCCTACAAGGTTCGGGGAGCTCAATTCGCTTCAAGCTTCAAGCTCTCAGCGGGCTTGTGCGCGACTGCCACTGCCACGCTCAGGCAACGGCAACACGCTCGGTCCGCGGAGCGAGGGCGGAGGACTAGAGTATGTTACATGCGTGAGGTCTGTGCTACATTCTGCCTGCCCTCTGCTTGGTACGCCCCGTGCATGGGGTCCCGCGACTTGGGACCGGATCGGGTCCGCCATGGTCTTCAGACGGAAGCTTACGCGTTACCAAATCGTCCGGAACCCATTCGTGATGGAACTGTACTTGGACACTCCACAAGCCTCAGAACTGTGCGGTGTTGATTGACGGTACCTCACTACGCAGATTGCTGGGTTTGAAGACTGACCCAAGTCGGCGGTCGGCCGTCGATGTTGTGTGATGGTTGGGTGTTGCCTCTGCCTTGCCGAACAGCTCACGCGGGCAGAGGCTGTAACCTGTCCAAACCCGTCTTGGCCACACATTCCTGCACCATCAACCGCATCTGCGGGGATCAGCCGGGCCCGAGACACCTATTTCCGCATGACTGCTGCGCCTGCGTTGTCGCTCACGTCAATCACGCCCGTCTCGACGGCTTTCACGTGGAGGAGCGGTTCGTGTTGCGCCGGGCAGTCTGGCGGGGCTTGACTTGGTGGTTGGAGCGTATCCGTTGCGAGCGCGGGGATCCACGGCGGGGTGGACTGAAGGACTCAGCGCGGGGGTTTCCAGGAATAGGACGGTGCGGGCGGGGTGTGTGAGAAGGGGATCGGGGATTGGGACCTGGGGGTCGGGCGCTACCCTTTGCGAGGTGGTGCAGGCCTGATGTAGTGGTACGGAGAGCGTACGACCAACTCACGCCATCTGCTGGGACGTTGGACGACGGCTCCAAATCATCTTTGGTCTCCACGATGATCGCGAACGTAAGCTCGCCTAGACGTGCACGGTCAGCCAACCAAGACGATCCGTCGCAACCGTCGCTATCGCGATTCGCCAAACCACACGCACCCCGATTATCCTCGAGCTGCCCGTCGAGCGCGGATAGACGTATGAGCAGCCCGCGGAGCATGAGACTGAGCTCGTCGGCGGTCGGTGCGCCCTGCAGTCTGGAGGGGTTAGTATGGCGCTCGACAGGAGACTCCCCCGGGGACGGCACGGCGCCACGCTGCTCTAACGGCCTAACGGCCGTCGCCTCGCGATGCGCCGTCTGGATTCTCGCCCTCGACACACGCGCTCCGCACTTGCGCACCCCTCTCTTCTCAATCTCGCTCAACACATCGGCGAAGGACCCGCGTTTGCTACCACTCCACTCCTTCCGGGTTCTCCCCGCCCAAGATGTCCACACCACCACGCCTCCCCTCTCACTCTCGTCCTGATACTCGCCAACCCTGACCTCACCCTCGTCCAGGTCCTCAGCTCGCTTGTCTCCCAATCTCCTTTCTCGCCTCGAACAACACTCTTGAACCCGACCCACTCACCCGGCCTCTTTCTGATGGTTCTCCATCCCCACGCCCAAATACCCCAGATCCAAGATATACCTCTCCACCGGCAACCCATCCTCCACCCTCTTGACCACCACTGTGCATCTCCGCATTGTCCCGCCCATAATCTCCTTGCCCATGGCGGCGACTACCTCCGCGACGTACTCGCGCACCTGCGGATGGCGGGATTGGTAGACCGGGACACCGTGCGCGCGGCGGCGGGTGAAGGTGGAAGGGGGGTAGATGGAGCGGATACATAGGAGGGTGTGGATGATGATCTCGACTGGAGAGAGGGGGGGGGGGGGGGGGGGGGGGGGGGGGGGGGGGGGGGGGGGGGGGGGGGGGGGGGGGGGGGGGGGGGGGGGGGGGGGGGGGGGGGGTCAGCGCAGCGAGGGGAAGGTCGAGGCCGGGGACACCCGCGGGAGTGCGGGCGGGGACAACGGAGATGGAGGGAGAGTGCAGGGAGGGAGAAAGTGTGCGGAGAAGGGAGAGGAGGCGAGGTAGGACGGAGGCGGTTGTCGATACGATGCAAGTTTGACTAGGCGCCGCGCCCAACTCACGGAACGAGGTGATCGCCTCGGCGGTCTCTGCAAAGTCAGCGGGGTGGATGCTGTCTGCGCGCTGGGAGGAGAGGACGGAGGGGTGTCAGGACGAGGATGCGTGTTGTGCCAAGCCGAGTGAGAGGGGCTGCATGGGGTGCACGCGGCTCCACGAGACGAGGCGAGCCGTGGCGTTGGTTTCGCAACGACAGCGTTCATACAAAGCTCCAGTCCGTCCAGTCTGTCCAGTCTGTCCAGTCTGTCCAAGCTGTCCAAGCTGCTGCAGTCGTGCGCCTGCAATAACAGCTCACGCTGGGCGGAGCTCCTCACTCTGCATGGTGCGACGTCCATCACCACGACGATGTCTATCGCACCCCTCGATCGTCCCCATATCGCCTCGTCTCTATCTCGCCTTCTCGCCTTGTCGCTATCTCGCTGACTGACTCGCCCCAAAGCACTTCCCCAAAGATCCAACCTCCTTCCCACGACATGATGTGCCCCACAAATCACAAATCCACAATCCCACAGATCCCCCATACCCCACTCATCTCCACTATCAGCACCTCCACTCGCGACCTCGTGCCCTTGCCTGAGCCCCCGCCAATGCCCCGTCTCCCCTCTGGCTTTGTCCGGACCGGACCCAAGCCCCCGGCCACGTCCCGAGCGCTCCGAGAGTGTCCCGAGCAACGTCGGGGGTGTCTCTTCCACTCACCTTTGTAGCTCAGCCCGACCTGCCCCGGTCCGTGTTGCCCGCGGACCATGTGCTGTTGGCGACAGAATAATTACGCCAGCCTAGTTCGAGGGGTTGTGTCGCTGTGCAGTGTGCTCAATCGAGCAGGGTGAATGATATCGCCAGAGTTTACCAGGATGTAACAGCAAACTCCCGTTCAGCCGGAGTGAATATACGAGATCTGTCTGAATTGGCCGGTGGCGCTGGGAGAGTCGCGTCAACTCTGACGGTTCAGGTCCCGTCACGTGACGAGTGACAGGGATGGGTCTGCAGTGCGTCGCTCTTGGCCGTATCGTCGTCGACGGCGTCGGCGTCGGCGTCTTGGACGGCTTCTAGACCGCTGCCTGCTGGCCACTGGATTGCGTCCGACCCAGTTCCAGTTCCGCCCTCCACTCCGACTTATCGACTCGATTCGATATCGTGTCGTGTCGTGCTGTGAGCTCCCCCAGAAACTGCCTGCTTGCGACTACGCGACCACGGCTCGTTCCGACGCTACCCGAGCGGTTTTCGAATGCATCTTGTTTTATCGAATCTGTCGACGCCACGTCGGAAGAGGTCGGATCGGTGGGAGAGTGTGGGGGCACAGGCACGGCGTACAGCCAGCGAAAGCACCGGTCGTGTGCGACAACAGTTGCAACCTCTCCACACCGATTCGAAAATCATGTCCTCTTGGGTCCACTCTGGTCGTCGCAATAAACGGGTTTACCGGTATTGTCGACGGTTCGACTCGATGCGACAGGGGGGACAACGGTGCAGCAGCAAAGGGAAGGAAAGGGAACGAGTGAATGTGAATGAATGTGCAAAACTGAACAGATCCACTCTGACTCTGGCTAAACCCATCCCCCAAAGACTTGCTCCCCGCTCGCATATCGGTCCGATTCGTCCTGTGCGCGTGCTCGGTTCTCGCTCGCATCGACGACACATTCCATTCCACCACCACCACCACCTTCCCCCTTGCCCCTCTCACTCGCCCGGATGCTCTGCCGGACCTTTCCGACCACCACCACCTCCACGACAGCCCACTTGGCAACCTTCCCCCTGACGACCCCCCGCCCACGAGCATATAACCCCTTTACATCGTCGTGTTCCCCCTCCCCCTCCCGCTACCGCAATCGCAACCGCACTTTCCATCCCGCCTTCTCGACGTCCTTCCGACTCGTCCACTCGTCATCGTCCACCACCACCCTTCATCCTTCTCGTACTGATAAGAGAACCCTCTCAACCGTGTCAACCCCTTCTGCACCTTTGACACCCTTCCAGAAACCCAGCTGCAGCTCCCGCTTACACTCGCGCTTATCTCCCGTCCTTTCATCGGCCCTCACGGCGTCTTCGGTCTCTATCTCACCGAGGCTCACCACAGCCATTGTGTGTGGTATATCTACCTCCGACTCGTCCCCACCTCGTTCTCGCGCCCACCACACCACTCGCCCGCACTACGCCACCGTCTCGGACACTCACACTCAACCTCACACTCAGTCTCACCTCAGGATGACCACCACGCTCGCGCCCCAGCTCCACGCCAACGGGCAGCTCACCCCCCCACTCACCCCCAAGGGCTCCAAGCAGGCTCTCCGTGGGTCCAGCCAGCCCCTTGCTCCTTGAGCGGGCGGTTCCCCCTTTACGCTTCGGTTGCCCTTACTGACCCCGCCTCAGGCTCGATCCACCCTTCGCCCACTCCCGAGCAGAACCTCCTCCGCCTTCGAAACCACCTCGACACCCTGCCCACGCCGCTGCTCAAGCATGTCCACCTCTCCAAGGTCAGGAGGGAGGACCCCAACCTCTTCTTCGCGGCGATGAAGGACGACCTCCCGGGGCTGTGAGTGTGATGCTCCAACCGCGCGGCGGTAGACCACCACGCTGACGCTGACGCCCCGCTCAGCGCTCCGCTCGTGTACACCCCGACCGTCGGTGAGGCTTGCCAGAAGTACTCGCACATCTACTCTCAGCCCGAGGGTCTGTATCTCTCCATCGACGACAAGGTGAGCGGCGCGCCGACGCCCTATCTGCGAATCTGCCAATCTTCTATGTTCACCCGCATGAACGCTTTTCCCCCTTTCACCGTCGTGTTCGACGAAAAGGTTCTCTCATCGTCGTGTCCGGCGAGAAGGTTCTTTCACCGTCTTGTCGTCCATCGTCCCGCGCTGACACGCCTTCCCCAGGACATGCTCCCGCAGATCCTCGCAGAGTACGCCGCCCTCCTCCCCCGCCCTCCGCAGATCATGGTCGTCACCGACGGCTCGCGCATTCTCGGTCTCGGCGACCTCGGGATCGGCGGCATGGGCATCTCGGTCGGCAAGCTCAACCTCTACGTCGCAGGAGGGGGGATCGACCCGTCCGGGACCCTCCCGATCATCCTGGAGTGAGTAGCACCACTTGTCCCCGCTCATGTGGTCCTGTGTCGTGCGCCGTGTGCCGTGTGACGTGTGCTCGCACCGTGCTGACCCGACCGCAGCATGGGGACCAACACCGAGTCGATCAGGAATGACCCGCTGTACATCGGTCTTCGTCGTCCCCGCGCGACCCTCCAGGAGGTGAGCGCGGAGCGGAGTTCTCCCTTCTTTCATCTCTGTGTCTCCTTCTGTATCTCTCCGTCTCTGTGCCCACTTGAATACATTCTTCCTCTTGTGGAACATAGCTCCCATCTTGGAGCAAGTGTTCAACCTTTTGGCCTGCACTACTTGCGAGTGTGCGTGCTGATCCGACCCCCAGGCGACCGAGTTCATGGACGCCTTCATGGCCGCCGCGTCGGCCGCTTTCCCCGCCGCTGTGATCCAGCACGAGGACTTTTACTCCGAAGCCGCGTTCGACTTCCTCGAGCGGTATCAGAACAAGTACCGCATGTTCAACGATGACATCCAGGGGTGAGTAAGAGTGAGACTTGCCCGGGCCATTGTACATTGCTGACGAGGCAGGACCGGCTCTGTCATCCTCGGAGGCTTCTTCGCCGCTGCGAGGCAAGCCAGCGCGGCCTCTGGTCTTCCGCTTCGGGATCACAAGGTCGTTTTCCTCGGTGGAGGTAGTGCGGCTGTCGGGTGAGCAAGGCGTGGCGCAAATCTTTTGCGAAGAAAGCCTTGCACACGCGCTGACGTCCACAGTGTCGCCAAGGAGATGATGAACTTTTTCAGGATGCAGGGGCTGTCCGAGCAGGAGGCCAAGGAGCGATTCTGGCTGATCGACACGAAGGTGAGCGGGGTGCAGGACTCTACCCGCTCCTTCCGGCCGCTGTTACCGCTAGTACCACGCTAGCGCCGCTGATTCTATGTCAACGTACTGACGACTGCTCGCAGGGCCTCATCACTTCTTCCCGCCCCGACGTTGTCGCGGGCAAGCTTGCCTCGCACAAGAAGTACTTCATCCGCTACGACACCGAGGGCAAGGAGTACTCCGACCTGGCGTCTGTGGTCGAGTATGTCCAGCCGACCGCGCTCGTCGGCCTCTCGACCACCTTCGGCGCGTTTGACCGTACCGTCGTGCGTCGCATGGCGGACATGAACGCCGCGCCGATCATTTTCCCGCTCTCCAACCCTACCTCCAAGTGCGAGCTGTCCTTCACGGACGCTCTGAACTGGACGAACGGCACCGTCCTCTTCGCTTCGGGCAGTCCGTATCCTGCAGAGCGGTTCGGAGGCCGCCTCCGCGAACCCGCGCAGGGGAACAATTTCCTCGTCTTCCCCGGAATCGGGTTCGGCGCGATGGCATGCAAGGCAACCAAGGTCACCGACGAGATGATCACGGCGAGTGCGCTGGCGCTCAGCGAGGCAAGGAACCAGGAGGAGATCGAGGCCGGTCTGCTCTACCCCCGCCTTGATCGCATCAGGGAGGTCTCGGCGATCGTCGCCGCGGGCGTGGTCAAGAAGGCCCAGGAGCAAGGCGTCGACACGGAGATCCGTCTCAGGGGTCTGAGTGAGTACGACGAGTCCAGCACGAACGCGAACACGAACACGAATACATGGGCTTGGCTGACACTTCGTTCAGCCAACGAGCAGCTCGTGCAGAAGATGCTCGAGGCGCAGTGGCACCCCTGAGTCGGCGCCGGCCTTGGCGTCGGCGTCGGCGTCGGTGTTGGTGTCGGTGTCCGATTTCGTCGGTCTCCGAGTTCGTTGGCGCCATCACGAGTCCGCGAGTCCCAGTAGAGCAGAGAAAGTGCGAGAGCGAGTGCGAGTCGACGGGGTTCGCTAGGGATATGATTTGTGTATAGAGAGACGGTCGTTTTGTATACAGTACAATACAAGTACGCACAGCACTCGAGTACGAGTAGCAGACACACGCTCGTACAGTCCGAGTGGCAGCGGGGTGCGGGTTATGGTGCTCGTACCGTACGAGTACGATACGTTGGCAGATTATTCTTCAGGTCGGTCGGGAGACCGCTTATGCAGTTGATACCATGTGCCGGCGTGGTCCTGATGGAGTGCGGTGGGTGCAGTGTCAGTGCGCGTGTGCGTGTGCGTGTGCGTGTGCGTGTGCGTGTGCACACCTTGTCAGTCTCGAGGGGCCGTCGTCTGGGTTGAGCGCCTCGAACCGGTCACACAAGCACCAGTACATACGAGTACATGTCGGATCGATAGACGATCGAGAACCATGTGCGAGGACGAAGCATGGCGCGTTGGATCGGGGCCAAGTTTGTTCGAATAAAATGAAACACATCACTTAGCGACTCTCTGCATACAAAAGCAAGGTGTCGTGGGGTCGTGGATTCGTGGATTCATGGATTCGTTAACGGAGGTGGGCACCTCCCCATCGTGCACCTTGCCACGGTTGATAACGGCTGCCCCAGCTCGAGCCCCTAAAACACCTTCTTCGCATCGAGGAGCTTGTCGAGCGTCTGGCCTTTGATCGAGAGTTCTTCCGAGGGGGTCGAGAAGCCCACGAGTCCTGCGGGTGAGCCGGTCAGCGGCGCGCGTAACGCTGCGGGGTGGAGAGTGGCGGGTGGATAGTGGTGGGTGGATGTTGTAGGTGTGAGAGCAGAGGATGATGAGACGCCGAGACGCCCGGCTGGCTCGGATGGTGTGTTGAAAGAAATGCAGGACAGAGACATGATGGTACGGTACAGGTACACAGAGACGCGGAGAGGAAAAGAGGCAGAGAGGTGGAGAGGTCAAGAGGTCACGAGTTAGAGAGGTGGAGAGGTGGAGAAGTGGAGAGGTAGAGAGGTAGAGAGGTAGAGCGGTAGAGAGCTAAAGAGCTAAAGTGGTAGAGAGGTAGAGAGGTAGAGAGGTAGAGGGGTAGAGAGGTAGAGGGGTAGAGAGGTAGAGCGGTAGAGCGGTAGAGCGGAGCGGTAGAGACGCAGAAGAAGGCGCACTGCGACTCGCAAAACACCATCACTCGCCCGAGGACATCTCCACAGAACCAGCCACAGGGACACACAGACACAGCAACGAACACATCCGCGCAGAGCTCCGTGTCCCCGGTGTCCTCAGAACACGTCCGATCACCTCGCGCCCACTCACTCGTCCACTGATCCGTCGGGTTGCCCCACTTGTGCACGCTCGCGGCGTTGACGTAGACATCGCCAGGGTGGAGCAGGCGGGACGTCCCGTCGTGGAACCCGATCTCGACGGAGCCGAGGATGACGACGATGTAGCCTAAGCGACGGGTTAAGCTAGGGTAGCTGGGATCTGGACTGGTGCTACAGTACTTCGAGCTGTGCGAGGGATGAGGATGGTGAGGGTAGGGCGGCTCAATGAGCGTCCCGCGGAGGATCCGGCAACGTGGCCTTGGTTGTACCCCATCCACGCTCGTCGCTCGCGGTCGAAGTCACCCCCTCAGGGCATAGATGGTTGAGAGCTGCGAACGGGAGATGGGAGATGGGTACGGAGGAGTTGTGGGGCGTTGCGCCAATCACACGGGCGTTGCGGCTAATCACACTCTGACTGATCCCGGAACACCGAAACAGACTCTACGCACTCATCGAGGTGGTGTAAGCCATGCGCGAGTCGTACTTAGGCGGGAGGTCTGCGCGAGTCAGCACGGCGCGACGTCGGCACATCACACGGCACTCTCGTTCCTCGTACTGAGGCCCAGCAGAACAAGCGCGTTCGCTCTATAGACAGTCGTTTCCGCGGCCCGCAGCCCGCAACCGGGTCACCGAACCCTCCTCCGTCCGCGTGCGCACTCACCGATCCACGCCGAAGTCACTCCCGTCGAGCACACCCACATCGTATCCGGGGTCTTGTCCGGGCCCTCGAGCGCCTTGGCCGGGTCCGCCTTGAGCTGGTCCTGCACGTAGATCATGCCGTATGCGCTGGGGTCGCCGTTGCCCATGGGGTTGATGGGGACGGTGTCCTCGCGGAGGAGGGGGGCTCCGGTGGAAGGGTCGTGCGTGTGGATGAGACGGTGAGGGGGTGGGAGGGGGGCGGCGGAGGCGGCGGAGGCGACGTTGGAGGTGGCACTCGAGGTGGACATGATGACTTTGCTGGCTGTGGTCGTTGTGACGAGTCGAGGGATGGGTGCAAGATCGTCCTCGAGAGGAGCAGATACAGACGGTGATATAGGCGTTTGGATGCCCCAGCCCCAAGTCTCGTCCGCGTCAGGTTGAGTGGACCAAACCGGTGCGATGGCGACGAGCACCCGCTGCCCGCTGCCCGCTGCCGACGACGCCACTTGGTGACGGTGCCACGCTCAACCGCCACACACGGCCGACGACGTTACCGTTGGATTTTGACCACTCCATCTTCCCCGCTCGATATTGCTTCCTTGCTTGCTTTTGCTCTTCCTGTTGGTCTTGGTCTGCGTCGCACTCTCGGCTACACACTCGGATCTAGTCATCCAGTCCTAGTCCTTGACGCCTCGTCTCGTCTCGCCTCGCGGGAAACTCGTCCAGCAAACTCACCGCCCTGTTGTCCTGCCCTGGCCGCTCCTTCCCCCCCTCCGCCATGTTCCCCMCCCYCCCCACCCTCTCATCCCGCCGAAACATCGAGAAAACATATACCGGCCCCGACCCCTCCTCCCTGTCCCGTCCGCGCACAGCCGCCGAGGCCGAACGGTTCTTCGAGCACGCGGGGAAGAGCGCCGAGATGCACGTGTTGCCGGTGCGGGTAAACAAGGCGTTGGGGATCGGAGGGTGGATTTTCGGGGCTTGTGAGTGGTTTGGGCGGCGTGTTCTCCAAGAGCAGAGACATCGGGAAGGTGTTGCTGGTGACGGTTATGACAACGTCACGACAACGGTTATGACAACGGTGATGGCAACGGTTATGGCGAGGGTCAGTGCGAGGGTCAGTGGGAGGGTCAGTGCGAGGGTGAGGGCGAGGGTGAGGCCGAGAGCGAAGACGAAGCGACGACGATGGAAGGAGGGAAGCAGGTTGAAGACGTCTCGCCCCGTGTCGCGCGGTGCTGTGTCGGGTCGTCTTGTGTCGGGTCGTGCCGTCGTGTCGATCTGTGTTGTTGTTGCGTTTTCGCCCTCTGAGCCTCGCTCACCCGACGTAGTCGCGTGTGCGTACATGGCGCTGTACGCGGACTTTGGGACGAGAGAACACGTGTTCTCACCGGTGAGTGGTGCTCGTTGCTCGTCCGCTGTGCGCTGCATCGAAGGCGACTCGGAGCCGTCTCTGGCGGGTTTGTTGCGGAATGGAAAAGGACCACCTTGATGGAGTGGAGTCGATGCCGCTGAGACCTTACTGTACTTGCCTCCTCTTGCTCCACTTGCTCCCCTTCCCCATGGCCGCCGTTTCCCCTCATTGCTCTCATCGCCCTCGTTGCCCTTGTTGCCCTCGTTACAATCCTTGTATGCTGGACGCCTGTAGCCGTGCTAACCCACCCAGTTACGCCGATGGTACCACGCCAGAACCCACGAGATGTTCACGCTCTCACCATCCGAACGCTCCATGATGGGCCTCGACGACCCGGCGGTAGCACAACGACCACATCCAGCGAGTCCGCGGGGTGGGGATCTCTCCCCGGAAGGCTCCAGCAGCTCAAACGGGTCAAGCGCACCGTCTCTCCGACCATCATGAAGCCCACTCCTACCATTCCCACACCTGCATCGCGCCCCACCGCCCCCCCTTTACCCCCTCCAGCGCTTGGCGCTTGACGTCTGGACTGCGACAAGCGGACTCATCGTGCACGCCAGCGCCAATATTCAGCCTGAGGCTCGCGCGGCGAAATCAGGCATCACATTCCCAGCATGCTTATACCCTATGAACCGCTTCGCCGCATCACCGCATCGCGCATACACGCATTGTCCAGCTCGCACGGCATCGCGAGGCCGTCTACCCGTCACGCGCAAATACAAGTAACGCCAACGCCCAAGTCTCCGCGGACTATCGAAACGCTAAGGTTGATCTCTGGATCTGAACTCGATTCGCAAACACCTTTTGACATCACCGATGTCGAGCCACGTCCCTCCCTCGCTCTGAACCTCCCTCGCGCACGTAGCCACTACCCCAACAGAACCGAGCCTTTCCTCGTTTGACCTCTCCGGGCCCTGACCTCCTTGGCCCCTTCGTACGCCCGCCCATACTCGCCCCACCGCACCTTCAAGCGATCCTTCACTGCGTCGCGCAACAATCTGCCCGTCTCACGCACCGCCTCAGCCTTTCCTCCTCCACGCACCACCTCGGCCTTGCCCCCTCTCAAGACCGACGCTCGCCTGTCAAACTCCTCGTGTGCGTACGCATCCGCTTTGACCTGTGCCCTCTCCCGCTGGATCTCGTGCCATGTCGAGTTGTGCTCTCCTTCTGATTGCGGCTGCGTCCTTGAGCTGCCCCCATCGCCTTCGGCTTCGCGTTGCTGGTGCAAAGCTCTGAGAGCTTGTCCACGCCCCGTCAACCCGACAAGACCCAGGTCGGTTCCAGGGGACATGGACCCCCCGTACCCGAGCAGAGCGGACAGATACACCACGACCGACAGCCAGAACGCGATGTTGACGAGTAGCGACCAAGCGCTGTTCGGCCGCCACGCCTTGAGGTGCTCGAGGGACGATCGTCTTCGTCTGCTGGCTGGGTGGTCGAATGGCGAGCGGCCAAGCGAGAGCGTGTGCCTCTGCCTTTGCTTGGGTCTTTGTTGGGTCGGCGATCGTGGCAAACGGCGGTGAAACGCCAACTTGGACAATGCGAAGGGGAGATAATCCAGAACGGACGTTAGTCGCCTTCGGGACAGCGAGGATCGAGTGCGGTGCCGCGATCCGGACTGTCCGGAGTGGGTCAATGTGGAGACTGTGGAGCTGGAGCTGGAGCTGGAGCTGGTCGAGCTGGGGTGGAGTCCGCGGATGGGCATGGGTATATTTGGTACGGCATACCCTCCTTGACCCGTTGCGCCGTTGTGGGAGGCGGCGAACCAGGACGTGGACGTGGATGTGGACTCGGTCTCGGTGGACGCAGATGCAGACACGGACGTAAACCCAGACGCGGTCGTGGAGGTTGACGCCCTCGGCGTGGTAGGCGAGTCGTAGTCCTTCTTGGCTTTCGGCGTCGCTTGCGATGGGTATGGGTATGGGCATGGTTCCGGATATGGATATGGACTTGTAGATCTTGGTGAAGGCGGGTCGCCCACGGGCATGACCATGGACAAGGCCACGGGCGGAGTGCGGTGGGCCGCATGAGATTCGTTGTGCCGACTTGACTCGCCGAGAACTGCGAAGCCGTCCCAAGTCGTACTCATTGCGTCGACTACGGTGTGGGCTTGGGTGGTGGTAGTCGCCGTTGTCGTCCTTGCTGTCTCGTGTGCGGACGGGATTGGGCGCTTGCGGACGGCGCGGCCGCGAATCGGACCTACACCCGAGGAGGAGGAGGTGTTGTGTTGTCGGAGCCGTGCGGCGAGATCTCCAGGTAGCAGGGAGAAGGATACAGTGTTACAGTGTTCGTGAATCGCAGCGGACGGTGGAGACGACAACAAACACCAGTGTCACTGTCGTCGGTGGCGTGTTTGTTGTTGAGTGTGGTCGGTACTGTCAGAAGGAGTCGTGCGTGTGGTTGCGTCTGGTTCGAGGTGATGTATGCACTATGTGTCTGTCGCCGTTGTGGGCGGCCGTTGGGCTGGCTACGTTCAGATAGCACGGCGAAATTGGACTCGTTACTACTTTGTTGTCGTGGTCTGCCTCGGCGTCGATGTCGGTGTCGGTGTCGATGTCGATGTTGTCGTCTGTTATTCTGCCGGCACGTATCAAAACCGACAAGATATCAAGCAAGCTCGTTGGGAACCAGACAGTCAGTGACTCGGCGAGTCAGCTGTATACATACTATCGAGTCTATTGACAGGTGACAGGAGACTGTGACCTGACGACCTTGCTCCCTCGAGTCCCTCGATTCCTTCGGGTCCGTCAACTCCTTCGCACCCCTCGCTGCCGGCTCCCTGGAACCTACGAGTCCTCTTTGTGCCGCCGCGAGCACCTCTACACCTTTATTCGCCCGGTCGTTGTCATCGGATGGGCCACCTCGGGTGGCGCCCACGCTCCAACGGTCCAAGTCCAGGGTGAGTGCCCAGAGTTAACACGCCGCCGACACGGAGACGAAGAGACACGGAACAGCAGAGTCTCAGTGACACGGTCTAGCGGTTCCAATGGTCAGACCCTCGGTGACTCAGTTACTCAGTTACTGTATGCAAGCGACACGAGTGACGAGTGCCGAGTCACGAGACACGAGACGCGAGCCAAGAGACACGATAAGAGCAGAGTCACAGACAGACTTGCACCGCAGCGACGTCTGCGCCGCCGCAGGCGGACGCGTCCCGGCCCCCCAGAGCGAAGTGCGAACCGCAGTCAGGTCCACTGGGGACGAGAATAAATCGAATGGAATCGGACTGCCCGAAGAAGACGAGAGGACGACTGCGTGGCGTATCGAAGCGGCGCAGACACGTCGAGTGGAGATTCACAGCTGCTCGTCCGACGGTCGGATGTGACCCAGCACGGGTCATCGCCCGGACACAGAATCAGAATATGATTTATGCTACCTCCCAGGAGCTGCATCTTGACTCTTGCTCCATGTCCCCCTTAGTCCCTCAGTCTCGTTGCCCCTCTTTCTCGATTGCCCTGTACGCCATTCGACATTTCGAAGGAGCCGACCCAGCCGACCCTTGCTGCAAGTGACTCTGTCGCGTGACTCGTAATTCGGCTCGCCAAGTCTTGGTATCGACTTAACCCTTCAGCGATATCGCTTGGCTGACCCTGCTTGGCCAAGTTGGCCTCGTCTCGACAGCTCGACTTGACCGAGGATCTTGAGACTAGAAGGGATCCAGAAGTCCTCTTGTTTTTGTTTCCCTTTTCGCGAACCCTTCGTGAACCCTCCAGGTCCGAAGTGCCTGTGTCGACAATTACGCGAGCCCATCTACGTCTACGTCTACGCGGATTCGGAAAGGCCAGCGCTGAAGCTCCCCGGGGTTTGTCAAGGTTCGCTCTCGCCTGGTTCTCGGAACGTCAGAACTTTCGATCTCGCGTCGTCTCTAGCGTCTCTTGCGTCAGCGACACGTAACACGCCCGACCTATCTCCGAAGCAAGCCGGGCCGCCCGTCCCTGATCGGGTCGACCGTCGACGCGACGTACGGATACAGGGATACAGCTGCATGATCAATCACACGCTGCTGAGTGCTAGGCGGAGACCAAACATCCGTGCTCTTCTTCTCTCCAGCATGCGTATATGCGTGACTCGCAGCAGGCGGCGTCAAGTCGGCAGCGGCAGCGCAACATCCGCCAGAGTCGCGGGGGCACGCGACGTCGTTCCTCTACGCCTCGAACGCCACCACGCCTTCGCCATGTGCCACACCTACATGTACTTCCACACTCTACTCGAAGTAAGGATAACCCAACTCCATGAGTGTGGGAGCGTTCTGCCCCCCACAGCCTATACCTAGGCCCACGCCTACGCCTACGCCTACGCCTCACATGGCCGGTTCCATGTCCTCTCTCTCCTCATCCCCTGCGAGCGATCGAGACTCCTGCATAGTACGATTGCCCCGGAAAGGTCCCCCGGCCACGCTGCGCGCCGCCAAGCCTCATGTCCATGGGATGGATCGGAAGGCGTTTGCATTTTGGCTTCCACGCGATCAGGTGGGAAGACTGCGTTTGATCTACCTATCTCCTCGCACCGCAGTCGGGCACAAACATCGTCGGGCTTGCTCTGAAGCTGTGACGGGCTGACCGACCTCGCCCTCGCCGACCAACGCGCCAACACGAAGAAGCGCACGAAGAAGCGCAATTGCTATAGTCACGAACTTCGGGTTCGGGCAGAACAGCACGACGAGTGCAAGCACGAGTTCAGTACCACGCATCAGAGAGCAGAGAGCAGGGAGCAGAGAGCAGGTTTGTCTTCTCGTTTGTCGCAGCGCCACATTGAGAGGCTCGTAAAGTCATGATACTCTTTGGTATCATCAACGTATAGGGCAATGACCACCACCGTATCTCGCCGCTTGCAATGCGCGCCGGACAGGCCATGTCGTCCGCTCAGAGCCTCACCTGCACGTCGCCGCTCTCTCCTCAACGGGGTTCAAAATGGAACCAAAGCCAGGGCTGACGGAGACTTGAGGGCACGAATGCGGACGAACTGCTCGTGACATCACATAGTGATATCACCGACGCGCCCAGTAGTGGCTGAAACCCGCACCTGCTTCTCTTGCCGCCCATGCCGCTCATGCCGCTCATAGCACAGCTCGGAGCCGCCGGAGACTCGCTAGCATGGAAGTACGGAGCGGCTTCCACTCGTCCCCCGGCTCGGAGCGTTCGAGGGTCATTTCCGGGGAGGCGCTGGACAAACTGGAGGAGAAATTCATGTCGATGGAAACGAGAGAGGGCCTCGTTACCTAGACCAAGGTGGTAGGCACGACGAGGACCAGAGCCCCACGCTTGCTTGCGGAGTCAACGCATCTCCTGAGATCACGGAGACGTCTAGTGGATGACGTTCATGTCCAAAGATCAAGACGGCGCTGATGACCAAGGCTTATCGCTCGCTTACAGTTGTAACTTTGCTCTACTGGTTTGTTTGGTGTAGTGGGTGTAGCCGTCCTACTGCCACGAAAGCGGCCACACTCCTTTATCACTCCACAGAGATCCCAACCTGCGACGACACCGTCCAGTCGATTGACCGCCTCTCGCAACGTCCCAATCGCAGTGAACCGATGCAGGGCCTCGCAGTGTGTGTTAGTTGGTAGCTGACGGCGGGGGTGGCACGACATCGCATTCCAGGGAAAGGTCAAATGAGGACCGAAGCGTTACCCGACCAAACGAATCCTCGTCCCAAAACAGGCTCAAGCTGACAGGTCCAAGCTGATGTAGTAGAAATGAGAGTGAACAAGATCCGAAGTCCCCTAGAACGATAGCGGTAGCCCCATCCCGTAAAGCCCTTTTGTCTAGCGAGCCGCGTATACCTCGTCGGGCGCCAGGCATCACGACGTCGCCCACTCCCCGCTCCGCTTCTTTTGGAGCAGCCGCTTCGCCCTCCGGACGTCCCGCGCCTCAACGAGGATGTTGGCCGTGTGAAAGGTCGATGAGTAGAGCATCCGAATGTTGTCCGATTCGAGCAGGGTCGAGAAGCGCATGACGAGGCCGCTCTTGTCTACACAGCGTCAGCGGGTTCGAGGACGCACCGTCAAACCACCCTTCTCCGCGCGCCGCGCCCAGCATGACTGGGCTCGGAACGCAACGTCTGACCGCTTCCGCTCAGACCGTCGCCCGCGTTACGCCGAGGGCGGGTCCTTCACAGGCGATCCTTTCTGATATAGAGCGGAAGAACGCGCACAGCCCACTCACCAAGATGATATGCCCCTTGACCATCGCCATCTTCGCCATCGCCATCGCCATCGCCCACTCCCCGCAAATCAAGCTGCATGCAGCTCTTCCCCCGTACCTTGCCCTTGCCCTTGCCCTTCCCTCTCCCTCCCCCTTCCCCGCCTGCACGGGGTGAAGACCGCCGCCGTCGCTCGTGCCGCTCTTCCCCGCGCGACCAGAAGATCGGCACCTCTTCCATTTCCCCGTTCGCCATGTGGCCCAGTCCCGGCGTAGAGGGCAGGGAGAGCGATTTCTTGTGTCTCGTCGGACTGTGCCGGTTCGGGTGCGGCAGGACCGTCCCGAGCGCAGGAGGTGTTCTTGGCTCTGTGATAGAATCGCGGGGTGATGCAGCTGGGTCCTCGCTCGAATCTCGCACCGAGAAAGGGATAAGTGGGTGGAGTTCGTCGCGATTGGGCTCGGAGTGGTGGTCGCACTCGAACTCCGACTCTGAGTCTGAGTCTGAGTCTGAGTCTGAGTCCAAGTCAGAGCCGGACTCCGAGTCCGTGTCGGAAAGATCCTCGCTGTCGGCGAAGATGGACCACGAGAGTTCTCCTCCACTTTGCACCTCCCCTTCATCCCCTTCGAACATGCTCCGCAATGCCGTGATCTCTGTCAGAAGGCTCGACCCGTCCTCTGTCCTCGTGTAGCTCAAGAAAGGCCGGATCGGGGGAATGCTCCTCGACGAATCGGTGTCTCCTTGCTGGATATCGTCCACTTGGGGGTACTCCACACCGGACCCATCGTCGCTCATGGTCGTACTCGCACGACGCTGGGCCCAGACGTGCTGACATCTCTCCGGCCAGACAATGAACTTCCTGATTGCCTCTCCCGAGCGGGTCTCGCCGGAATGGGGCAGCCCCACACAGGCCAGAGGTCCAGAGAGGACTGTGAGTTCCGGAATGGGAGGTGGCGGAGAGCCCGAGCCAATCTGCGGGTTAGGCGAGGGCGAGGGTGAGGGTGAAGGAGTGAGCGGGGAGAAAAGCTGGGACCGACGGCGGGTGTGTTGGTTCGACGTTGGGTCGACGTGCCCTGTAAACAGGTCTCAGCGGAGCAACGCCGCGTACCACACACCGCACGCCCAGAGGCGATCGAGTCCGAGCGAGTCCAAGCCAGTCCGAGTGAGGGGGGGGATGCTGGTGCGGTTACGCGCGATCAAGAGGTGGTCGTGGGATAAATGCACATCCGCATCAACACCGCCACGTACACCACTCACATCCTTGCTCCGCGAAGATGAGCGATGCCTTGTCGAAATCCGAGGCCTTGACGAGGAGAAAGTCGGTGAAGTAGCTGGACTGGTAGAGGATCGAGATCCCGGCTCGAGCGAGCGGCGCAGAGACGTGTCGCAAGTGCGGGGAATCTGAAGATGGGTCAACGGGCAGATCTCTTCGGTCTACGACCAGCACCACGACAGCGACATCATCGGCGTGGGCTTCAGCAGGAGCAGGGTCATCAGGTGGGATGATAGATATCAGTGGTGAGATTTGAGCCAGCCCCAGGTGGATTGATCGGGCCATCGAATATGCTGAGATCGCACTGACCATAGTTCCCCTCGTCACCTTCGTCTCCCGAACTGATCTCGAACACCTTCCAACTCGCGCTGATGCGGATCTGGGAGTCGCCAACAGTTGCCCATTCCGCCGAGACCAGCTCGACCGAGGCGAATACCGCGATCTGAGCGAGTCAGCGAGTCAGATACAGTACGAGCAGTGCGCGAGCCATGCATCCTGGACCTCTTGTGCGAGACGTCGGTCGGAGAGGGTTACGTAGAGTCGTATCGTGAGTTTGTGGGCCTTGGGCGAGAAGGAACCCATTGGGCGAGAAGGAACTCATCAGAATGAAGGCGACTCGCGCACCCACCTCGAGACGGTTCGAGGTCACGTTGAAGAACTCTGCCGAGTCCAGTGACGCTGAGTCGATCGTCCAGTACAGCTTGGTCGCGTATGCCGGAGCGAGCTCCAGGGGGATATGGAGGATCGCGACGGGGTCGTTGAGCGCGCTGCAGTGGGGCGTGAGTGAGGGGCCGATGTCGCCTGGAGAGTGGAGAGTGGAGCGTGGGGCGTGGACAGAGGGGACGTACGTGATCTGGATGGCCGGCATGCTGGGAGTGACGACCTGGACTACCTTGTCCCCCACTCGCCGGTGTCAAGCTCCTACTATGGGAGCGTCTGGCTTCTTGGTGTTCTTGGTAGGGTGGGTGGTCCGCTCGGTCAGAGATCATATGATCGGCCGTCTTATGTACATCGCTGCGCCCCAGGCTGGATGTGCATTCACGGCCATGGCGTGCTGAGTAGCCCGGAGTGATGAACGGAGTGATCGATACGCGGCGAACCCAACCCAATTCGGAGCGATGGACAGAAGATCGCAAGAGGTGTGATGCGATGGGAGCCTATGGTCTGACCTGATTGCTCCGAGCAAAGGCATAGAACAAGACGACGAAAGGAGGGCAACGAGGCGAGTTTGCTCAGCTTGGAGACGGCGTCTTGTGAGAGACGGAGAGAGCACACATCGCTACACAGGTCTGAGCTGGTCCCCTCCTTTCCAAGGATCCATGATGGATCATGATCATGATCACGATCACGATTCTAGCTCGCTCACCGCTCCGAAGCTGCTAGGCAAGCTCGACATCAGCTCGGGCTGATGGTTGCCAGGTCGGACGCGGACGCCGTACCCCGAGAGGAGAAGCGCAGAGCAGAGCCGCGTCCCCGATTTCGTTCTCGCATCTCGCACTCGTCATGGCCCATCCCCGATACACGAGGCAGAGGCGAGGTGAATCTTGTGCGAGTCGGTCAAAGGACGAGGACAGGAGACAAGGAACAAGGACGGCGACGGCGACGGCGCGCAGGAGTTGTCGGAGCCGAACAAAAGGCTTGCAAACGACGCCGACCGGGCCGATCACGTCTGGCTGCGACGAGTGATCTGTCGTTCGCCGTTCGACGGGGTACATCAGTCGCATCGGTCGATCACGGGCCCGACCTTGTTTCGAATGTCGATGTTGTGCATGGAGCACGAGCACCCTCGTCCGCGCCGTTGTGACCGGAGGCGAGTGCCGAGTGCCACCTGCCACGGCCACCGCCCGATCAGATCAACTCAACTCAAAACAGTTGGGTTCATCCCACTTTCATCTTGACCACAACGTCTCCGCGATCACCTTCCCAGCGCAGGATGACCGAAGCGGACCCCAGTGAGATCCCGCTCGACATCGAGACGCTCAAGACCTTCACCTTTACCCGTATCCTCTCGCAGGGTGAGTGGGCGCGTACTGGTCCAAGGTCCACTGCCTGGCCCGTCGTCTGTCTCATTCCAGGAAGCGACGCCAAGCTTCCCACCGCATGAACTGGAGACGACCTGACACTCCGCTTCAGCACCTTCGAGCGGCTCGGTGTACCTCCTCGGCAAGCTGCGGGACGTGGACGCGATCGTCCACCTGCAGCAATCTGTGCTGCCCACCGAGCAGGCCTCCGAGGTCATTCAACATGGTCTCGAGCGTCTAGACGTGTATCTCGAGAACAGGCCGGTGAGTCGACACCGTGCCTCCTCTCACGGCTACTACAAGTCCCTCTGCACTGGAAGAATGACATTTCCACTGAAACGTGCCGCCGCAGTACTTCTCGTCTCACGCCTGGCTCGCATCCCGCTCCTTCCCCGATCTCATCATCAAGGTGATCTGCCCTGCGACTGAGACGCACATCAAGAAGTACACTGCGCAGGAGAGGGCGATGGTCTCCGAGACGGCGGAGATGTACGAGCGGGTCGTGGTGCCGTACATCCACAGTTTCCCGCCGAGTCGAGTGGAGTGGTGAGTGGGCGAGTCGCAACCCACTCCAGCGACCGGGCCACCGCCCAGGAGGTCTAACCCTACGTCGCATCCCATCTCATTCTCTTTGGCTTGGGTCGGTGTTGGGACTATCCGCTGCGTAGCGCACCGCTGACGCACATTTGTAGGGTGTACAACATCCTGGCTGGGAAGAAGGAGGCCGAGAGAGTGCTGTTTAAAGACGATGATCCCGATCACGGGTTCATGATCCTGCCTGACCTCAAGTGGGACCAGACCTCCATGTCGGCGTTGGTGAGTGGACGCTGCGATCTCGGCCGCCCTTTCGGCGGCCCGCGTCTCATCTCGCGTGAACGGGGCCGGCGTCCTTCCTATCTCGGCCGATGAGAGATCTGGCAGTATCTCCTCCAGCATCACATCGCTGATCGCCGCCGCAGTACCTCACCGTCCTCGTGCAGACCCGCTCGATCCGAACGCTGCGGGACCTCACCCCGGCCCACCTGCCAATGTTGAACAAGATCCGTCAAGCCGTGTACTCCACCTGCACAGAGAAGTTCGGAGTGGCCAAGAACAAGTTGAGGCTGTTCATACACTACCAGCCGTCATACTGTGAGTGACTGTTGTTCCGAGAGGAGTCCTCTCCTCCCAGCTTCCCGGATTTCCCGACCCCCAATTTGGCACCTCTCGGCGGTGTCGTTGTGTTCGTGTTCAGTCAGATCCGCGCTGAAGACGCAGATCACCTCCATGTTCATGTTGTCCACATCGAATCGGAAGGGTTCATGGGCATGACAGTGGGGCAGGCGCATCTGCTCGACGACGTCATCTCCTTGGTACGTGCCATCCGCATCACACAGCTCGTCGTCCGTGCACACGCATCCCGCACGGGTTCCCGACGCGCAGGGCGATTCAGAGGATGCAGATCATGGTCGTGCTGATATCTGATCTCTGTCCAGCTGGAGCTGTCACCCCCCGCGCCCGAGCCGTCCATATTGGCCAGGATGACCCTGACGTATCTTCTCGGCGTTGAACATGGGCTGTATCAGCCCCTCGTCGAGGCGAGCAAGTCGAACGAGGACAAGGAGAAGGCATGACGATTGAACGCGCTGCGAGGGTGTGGAATAGCTCAGTGGTCAATCCGCTGGGTGCATCGCCCGACTGTGGGTCTGATCCATCCAAATGTGTACGACGGCGGCGACACGGAAGTTCGGATTGCACAATGTCATCAGCAGCCCGCCGGGGGACACGCCGACCGCTGGGCATCGCGTGCTTCGCTGAAGGAGCGGGTGCCCAACGAGCCCGCCGGCAGGGCTCGGTACTATCAGAATGAAGATGAGCAAGCGGTCTGAAGGGATAACGCTCCAAATCGTATCGCACCGTATAAGATGCATAGCCATTCTGCTTCGCTCCTCAACCCGTCGGCATGCTCTTTGCGTCACCGTCACTGCTCTCTCGGCGCTTTCCTGAAACCATAGTAGTCCCCCACCCTTCTCGTTGCGTACTCGAGCAGCTCTCTTCCCGACTTGTGACTGTGCTCTGGAGCACCTGCAACGTGTGGAGTCTCGCGCCTCTCCCCAGGCAGACCCACTATATCCGCTTCTATCGTCGTCGAGGCCGAAGTCGAAGTCGACGACTCCGCCTCCGCTCCCGCCTCCATCCCCGTTCTCGCACGACCCATCTCGTGGCTCCCATCTATCACCACCTCCCCCACTCCATCCGCCAGCAACCCACCTACGTCCAGACCCACTTCCATCTCCACCGCTTGAACAAGATCCATGAGCCCCACCAGCGTGCCCAACTCTGCCAACACCTCCTTCTCCTCCTGCGAGCCTGATGGCGGGGGGTTCAGCGCCGAGAGACGGTGCAGTCGCTGCAGTGCTTCCGGGGTGATCGTCGCGGCAGGGATTCGGGGGATGGCGAGCGGGAGGGGTTCAACGGGCAGGGAATTGGCGTCGAGGGGTACAGAGACGGATAGTGGGTCGCGGCGGGTCGTAGAGCTCGTGGAGTGAGAGGCCGAGGGTGAAGTTGAGGATGAGGGTGTTCGTGCTCGTGTTCGTGATGGAGCGTTGGCGTTGTGGTGTCGCTGCAAAGCTGAGATGGTGGAAACGGACCGAGGGCATCGAGCATTCGCTGCTGGAGTAATGGGATTCGATGGCGATACCCTGCAGAGGACGATGCGGAGTACTGCGAGGCTACGGCCCGACCCGCCGAGCAGCATGATGAGACTGAGACCGATAGCAGGGTCGAAGCGAAGGTGTTAGTGGCCGAGAGAACGGATAGAGAGAGCAATTGAATTGAGCGAGTCTATGTCTCCGTCTCCCGACTTTTGACTTCCACGCGACCGATTACAACGTCATGTCAGACTTTGACTCTTTGCCACCATCTTTCCTTCATCTCTCTTCTTCATCTACTCATCATTCTATCTTCTCACGCCAACATGTCCGGTACGATGGACCCTCCAGAGGCAGGACCGTCGTACACCGTTCTCCGTATCAAACGCAAAGCGACCGACTCTCCGCTCTCCTCGCTGAGTGCGTCGGCGAGCGTCACCATCAACCGTCTCCATCCGCTCGTCCCACCTTCCCTACCTTCCGTACCTTCCGTACCTTCCGTCAAACAGACGAATCAGCGGGATCGGACCGCGTTGACGCGTGACTAGTCATCCAGGACAAACTCGAGCCCAGGCGGGGGATCAAGAAGCGCTTGGTGTCGAGTCGACATCGGGGGGTGTTCAGGCTGGCCGAGACTGTGCCGGGGACATGGGAGGGGAAGGGAACTGAGGGAGAGGTGCTCAAGGCGAGTACTCAGTTGGAAGAGCGACTTCCACGGGTCATGCCGTACCCCTGTGCTCCTGCCGATGTCAGAGCTCATCTACGAGATGATTGAGCAGAGAACGCGGGAGGGAATCAATACGAGCGCTAGTGGCTGACTCGCGAAGGAGCGGATAAAGGGGTTGTTAGCTCTGTCATCGCCGTCACCATCACCAGCAGGGACACCTTCTCTTGCACCTGCCGTACCATCGCCCGCATCGGTGCCGCCGCCAGCGTCAGCGCTAGCTGCGTCATCTATCCCCGCTGCAACCGCAGCAAGTGGACCGATAGCGACACAACCATCGCCACCACAGCCCGCTCCTGCTGGACACGATGCGCGGCCGCGATCAGATGGACCGTTCCCCCCGCCGCCTGTTCCACTCAAGGCCTCCGATCTGGGCAGAAGAGCAACACCATCTATGCCGCAAACGCAGTATCGTGTCGTCCCGCCTCCCTCACCTCGGACCCGCTCAATGCTACCTCCCCGAGTCCTCACATACGCAGAGTGAGTCGGACTAACCCGTTTCCCGCAGACTGAAGCGTCGACTCACCGCTGTCATAGCTCCGAGGGCTCGCCACTCGTTTTCGTCGATGCCCAGGCAGTGACGACGCCGGTGCCGCCTCCCCGAGCAACTGCGAAAGAGGAAGAAGAGATGGCTAGTTTCCTGCCTATGCTCCAGGAGTATTTGAGCAGTGCGTCCACGTCATCCTTGGCCAGTGATAGAGAGACAGAGAAGACGGATCCGATGGGTCATGGGCTGATGGGGCCGTAGTGGGCGGTGCAGAGGCAAAGGACGCTACGATACCGCCTCCAATTGTCGAAGAGTATGTGTACGATCTGTACTACCGGGACATCAGAGACGAATCCGCAACGATCCCATTAGGCGTAGGGGACGGCGTGACTCCAATGACGGTTGGAGCCCTGTAAGTCTCACACACCATGCCTATGATCAACACCATGCCTATGATCAGATAGTCGCACCAGAGGTTGCAATCTGACGCACGAGTCCAGACTCGGTTTCGAGGACTTTTCACCCCCCTCGACCCCCTCGGACTCTGAGCCAGAGGACGAAGCGGACGAAGACTCCAACGAGGAGGATTATTACCGCAACGACTACCCCGAGGACGAGGATGCGGACGAGGACATGCAGGACTTTGAGGACGCGTACAGCGATGGGGAGTGGAGTCGGAGCGAGGAGGGGAGCGAGGGAGGCGGAGCATGGGACTACCGATGAGGCCGGGGATGTCGTGGTGGTTTGTCTTTGTCAGATTCGCGGAATGGTACGGAGACGGAGCGATCAAGCGACCGACCTGTTGCAATGGGTGACGCGGTCACGCGGTCACGCGGTGGACATCTTCGCAGAAGCGTCACATCGTGCTCGGAATCGGGACCGGGACGAGTGATGCAATGCATGGGCGATGATAATGATCCACTGAACACCGAGTACTGACCCGTCCCTGTCCGACGCAGCGAACACCAGCCTCCTAGTGGCACTAGTCTGTTCTCTTCATCCTCATCCTCATCCTCATCCTCATCCTCAGCCTCAGCCTCATTCTCATACTCATACTCATCCTCATCCTCGTCCTCATGCTCATCCCCTTCGGTACAGAAGCACCTTCCTCACTTCGTCCGACTTGTTGCGGATGTACTCGACCGCCTCTTCCCCCCAGACCTCCTCGAGGCTCTTGTCCCCCTTGAGACACTGTGCCTCGTGCTTCTCCGCATTCTTCACACTCATGATCACGACGTTATCCTCTGTCAACTCTTTTCTCTTGTCCCATCTCGTGGCGACCGGTCTGGGGAGTACCGTTCTCGGCGGCAGGGAACTCCGCCCATTATATATATCCTCAAACACCAGCGCGAGATCATCTTGGTTGACCGATATCCTCGCTTGGTCCCGGAGTCCTAGCCACCTCTGTTCCCTTTCGGAGAGGGAACGTTCGAGCGAGGCATAGAGCTTTCGACGGGATTTGATCTCGGCGTAATCGGTCAGTGGCTTCCCCGCCACATCGAGGATCACAAACGTCGCGATCTCGAGGCCGAATATCGCTGGCAACGGTCCGAGCACGGGGAGGATCCGGACTCGGAAATCGTCAAATGCCTGGAGCTCTTTCACCGCGCCTTTTTGGAACTCTTCCTCGGATAAGGGCAGGAGCTTGACCTCCCCGGGGACTTCGGTGGAGTACACCACGCTGCGACGACATTCAGCGGGGAGGCAAGAAGACATCGCGTGGCGTCGGTGTAGGTGTCGACGTCGACGTCGACGTCGCATGCGGACGGATCGATGGAGGGATGGTGAGACGGCGCCATCGACGTCGGCGTCCGCTGCAACTCACGGAACACCATTGGTAATCCCATTGACTCGCAGTCTTCTGCGGACCGAACGGGCCAGCGGATCTTCATACGTCGCCGAGATATCCCTGGTTTGTCAATCCACGACGACACGAGGGCACGACCGCACGACGACACGACCCATGACCCACGACCCCACCCCACGACCGCACGACCTCGACCGCACGACCCCATCAATCCATTTTGCTCGGGCCGGGTGAGACTAGGCGTACGACCCGCCCGCGCCCGTGCCCGTGACCTCGTAACACTCACGCAATCTGCACCCTCGTCGGATCCCTCTTCGCGCCAGCACCCATACTCGAGAACACCTTGATCCCCTTCTTGTGACAGTGCGTGAGCAGGTCGACTTTGGTATCGATATTGTCGATGGCGTCTACTACCCAGTCTGCGCCGTTGAGGAGGGCTTCGCCGTCGCCTTTGCGCCAGAGACCTACGTGGGCGTCGATCCTGTTGGGGGTCAACGACTGCTCCATACCCACGCTCCCGGCATCGGATCGGATCGGACGTGGGAGGTGTGGAGGTATGAGCGACTCGCGGGATCTCTGTGATTGTTTTGGCCCTGGGAAGAGAAGATGGACCGGGACCAGGAAACGAGGTTCCCCGACCGACTCACTGTGCCCAAGGCGCGATCTTCCGGAGGAATTTCTGCATCGCAATGACTTTCGGACTGCCCACGTCCTCGAGCGTCGCGCAGGCGTGTCGGTTGAGCGAGGATAGGGTGGTCATGTCAAAGTCGATGAGGAGGAGGCGTCCGACACCGCTGGAGATTCGGCATCAGCAGTGGGTTACGTACACCCAGAGCTCCTGATCATGGTGCGACTTCGACTCCAACTCCCTCATGAGTTGGAGTAGCGAGTGGAGTTGGAGTATGGAGTTGGGGTAGGGAGTCGAGTTGGAGTAGGGAGTTGAATTGGAGGAGGGACTTGAGTTCGAGTAGGGAGTCGAGTTGGAGTAGGAAAGTGGAGTACGAGTCGAGAAGAGCTCCCCGCGCACTTCCGGGATCCAGGGCTCTAAATCCGATACAGCACGTACCTCCTCAACAGCATTAGGGCGCACCAGCTGCCGACGCCGCCGCAGCCCACGACGACGACATACGAGTCGCGGACTTTGGCCATGGCTTCCTCCCCGAGGAAATTGTAGTTTCTCGTGAGCTGCGAGGGTGTCAGCGCGGCGCGGTGCGGCGTCGAGCGGCGTCGAGTCGCACACGTATGCAACCCCATTGCCAGCTATGGAGGCTGCAGGGGAGTTCACCGACCCCATCGATCCGCCGAGGACCTGAGATACCGACCCTCCCCACCCACCTGCTCTCTGATCAGACCCTCATCAAACTCCCCCTTCTCCCACTCCTTGACCGCCCTCCCCCCTCCCGGCGTCTTCTCCCCGTCGGCCCACCGCTCCGCTCTCTCCTCGGGACTGGCCACCCCGCTACCCGCCCGACTGCGCTCCCACTCCTCGACGTCCTCCCCGACCTGCCGCTTCAGACGCTCCGTGCGGTGTTCCCGCCGCAACGCCTGGAAAGAGAGGATGAGCGAGGTGGTGGCGATGGCGGAGGCGAAGGCGGTGATGAGCAGGGTCTGGGAGGGGGAGAGGGAGGTGGGGGAGAGGGTGAGCGGCATGGTGTGTGCGTGAGATGGACGTGAGGTCGGACACAAAGAGAGGAGTCACAGAGAGAGAGAGAGAGGAGTGATTTGTGGTGGTGTTGAAATATATCTCGAGTGGGAAAATGACGAAGCGTTGATAACCCAAGGCCAGGCACGACGAGGAGACCGGCCATACATGTACAAGTACAAACCCGTTCGAGATCTCATCTCTTTCGTCTTTCCTCCTCACTTCGCAACAAACACACCCTCTCATCGAGTAGCAAAAGCTCCGCCAAGCCGCTCTCCCGCCCCATGTTATCCCCATAAAACGCCTTGACTGCGTCCCCCTACGTCGGACGCCTAACCCGATCGCGCCGCTCCGGTCCTGCTCCAATCGACTCACAGCTTCGCCGCTTCGATTCCCGCCATGGTCCAGCCATCGTTCTCGCACCCACGAAAGGCCAAGGTGGACAGCGAAGGGACGTCCCCCACGGCTGCGCTCGACGCTTTCCTGGATACGCAGCACCAGTCGTACTTTGAGGAATTGTACCGCTCCGAAGCCGTCTGTCTCTGCATCCTCCGGTAAGTCGCATCGCTTGGTATCTGATCGCATGACTCAAATCTCGTCTCCATATCCTTCACTACTCTGACCTGTAGCTGATGGGATAGACTACTCCCACCGGTATGCCGACATATCATCCTCCACATCTTGTGGTCCCACAACCCACTGCGCACCATCGAACTCAAGGCGTTCCTCCAGATCGACCAGACCGAGCGGAATGAATCGTGAGGCCCGCACGGCGACTTGGCTCCCGGAGCGGTGCTGATCGCCTTGCCTTGCAGTCTGAACGAGATCGTGCGCCCGATGCTCGACCGAAAGATACTCGGCAGTGCGCATTATCAGAAGAACAAGACTGGATGGCCTCTGAACGAAGCGTTCAAGCGCGGACTCCGGAACGCCCTGACAGGCCTGTACGTGGTATCTCCTCACTGTGCACTGCGACTGGCACCTCCATCTTTCACGGCTGGTGAGGGCATGAGGGGCAAAGGAGAGACTCTGTGCGAGATATGCATATCTGCATATCTTATGGAACTGCGCAATCGCACGCATGCGCTGACTGCGTCAGAGGCACGTCCAACTCGTTCGGCGTACCGTACGAACCCACCCCCTCCGACCTCTCTCCGAGCGTGGACGATCTGATCCATCACGGCGAGACGACCTGGGAGGTGAGTTGCGTGCCAGACGGGCCGCGTTGGGGCTCCGCGGCGGCTCAGGGAGGCGACTCCGAGGCTGATGAACCAGTCCATACTGAAATACATGGTCTCGTCGGGACTGGCTGGGGGGCTGGCGGCTGTCCGACCGAGACAGCAGGTGCTTCAGCTGTTACATGCTAGTGGACTCATGGCGGATCCGTGAGTGGGCCGAGTCAGCGCACCATGTCCTTTACGCCCTCTATCACTCTGAAACACTCTCAAACCCCACGTCCCTATATTCGAGAATCGGTTGGAGACATGGTTTCGCTGCATGTGGGGCGCAAACTCAACTGCCGAGGGTGCTAGACTGCTTGAGGCGAATCCACTTCGCTCGCTGTCGCTGACCGGTCGCTCCTGCAGGACGGACCTGAGCGGGAGGAACCCAAATTATGACCGGTTGACAATCACGAGCAAAGGATTTCAGTTCCTCCTTGAAGATCGACAGACCCAACTATGGCAGATCCTCATGTTCTACCTCAACCTCCGCGAGGTGAGTGGGTCCGAGTTCAGACCTCAGTGTTGGTGTTTCGGTGTCGGCCTCCTTTGCCGTGCCGGGTTGCGATTTCTGGAGAGGACTTTTGGTGCGGGCGCGCACCCGCACCAGTTGAGTGGGCCGCATGGATGCTTATCGTTTAGGCGAACGAAGGGCGTTCGGCCGAGATCCTCTCGCTATTTTTCTCCCTGGGGTGTATGCAGCTCGGTCAGGTGAGTTCCATCCTTCCCTCTCCCTCTCCCCTCCTCTCCTGTTCTGATGCCTGGCCACCTCGCTCTATCGGCACAAATGTGGACGTTCGAGTGCCGTCACTGACAACTCCGGCGTCAGGGTTATTCCGCTTCGCAATCCTTCCCTCGGACCCAATCGACACTAGAAGACCTAGAGCAATACGGATTCATCCATCGCCGCCCGCGCAATGCCGATGGCCGGAAATCGGACCAGTTCTTCCCCACCCACCTCGCGACAGGGTTGTGTTCAGGCGACGAGGGCGGAGGTATTGCCACTGCGGGCACTACGGGATCGGCTGGCACGGCAGGCTCGGTGGTGCTTGCAAAAGAAGCGGGAGAGGAGAAGAGGTTCCTCATCCTCGAGACGAACTACAAGATCTACGCGTATACCTGTGAGTGGGGAGTGACTGTTCACACGCGGGTCGCGGAGGGATTGAGGGGAGGACAACGAACATCGGAGCGGAGTCGGGGTCATCGACCTATTCGGAGAGTGGTCGGCAAAGAATCTGTGGATAGTCCCCCGCCCACGTCCCGAGAGACTCCAGGGAGACAAGGTGTCACGTCGAATGCCATGCTGATGACCTCGTAGCAAATGAACTGGAAATCGCAATCCTCAATCTGTTTGTGGATATACGGATACGTTATCCCAATCTCGTCGTGGGCAAGCTCGATCGACAGAACGTCAAAGCGGCGATGGAGAAGGGGATTTCCGCTCATCAGGTTGGTCTCCTCTCTGGGCGTTCTGCGGGGCTTTCCTCCTCCCTCACGCCCATGTCTATTTGCATCTCTCCGAATCTGATCATTACACCGTCATCGCAACGTCCCACGTATCAGTCGAGTCTAGTGGCACATCGCTCACCTCGCCCAGATCATCTCGTACCTTTCGAGCCATGCCCACTCGCAGATGTACAACTCCCCACCGCCATTACTCCACCCGACGATCGTCGACCAGCTCCACCTATGGGACAAGGAGCGCAACCGCCTCAAAGCGGAAGAGAGTGAGTGTGGTCCTGCTCACCCTGGTCCCGCCCCTTCGTCATCACGTTGCCCATCCGTCGCGTCCGACGTATGCGACGAATGCGACTTGTTGGACGTCTCCGCCGTACGAGCTGACGCATCGTGCCAGCGGTCATGTTCGAGTTCTTCTCCAAGGAGCTGTTCGACGATACCGAGGCCGAAGCGAGGAGGTACGATGGGGTTCAGTTGGCGTTGCCAGAGCAGAAACTGCTGTTCGTCACGCCGAGTATCAAGGATGGGATCAGGGACTTTGTCGTGGGGCAGCAGAGGCAGCTGCGAGGGGCTTGAGTGTGGGCGGGATCGTGGATGGGGTGTCGAGTTGGAGCACATCTCGTTTACGGCGCTACGGGTGGATGGAGCTCTCCGTGAGAAGGTCATCGGTCGTGTGTGATCGGCGCAGTACTGCGGATGCGCACAACCACGCCGTCGATAATAGAGTAGCCAACGGTCTGTATGCATAGGCAATACAATGTAGATGAAGTGGCACCGGCACGATTTCGATGACAAGCATGGATCCAGTTCGACATCGGTCCTATTCTCTCCACCGGGCTCGCGCGTGGTGTTATGCCAAGGGAGCTCCAATAGATCACGGCACAATAGATCGCTCTCCTCGCTCGGCATGGCACTAGGGATACGTTGTTCCAGGGGCCTATTGCACGATGAGTTCTCGTCTTCAAACCGTGCCGGAACCCGGTGACTCGTCTCAGCACCTCTAGCCCGCCAGAGTCGCACTCACCAGCAAGACCAAATCCTTGTGCACGACCGACATCTTATCGTCATCATCCACAAAGAGCAGGAGATAATGTTCCTTCTCTGCGCCTTCCTCGAGCCTGCTGCCGAAACGGACGCCGAGACCGTGTCCCGTGCCCGGGAGGGGGGGCGCGACGACCGTGGCGCGGTAAAACGAGGTGGTCTCGGGGTAGAGACCGAGGACTTGGGTGCCCTTGGGGTAGTCTTCGAGGTTTGAGGGGTTGGCGGAGGAGGAGGGAGGGGCGGAAGGGTCGGGGAGAGGGATGATGGATCGGAGGGTGGTGTTCCATGATCTGGGCGAGTCAGCGGGGCGCGGGGGCGCGGGGGTGCGGGGGAGCGGGGAACGGACACGGAGGATGGACAAGGAGATGAGAAGAGCGGGTGTAGGGTCAGTCGATGATGATGAGGATGAGAAAGCGAGTGCAGTGGAAGAGGAAAAGGGAGCGAGCGGGGAGAAGCCGTGGCATGGCCGCGTCGGAAGCGAAGGGGTCTGGACGGTATCGGGTGGAAGAGATGGTGGAATGAACGACGACGAGTGGCAGCGACAGCGACGGTGAAATGAGAATGAGAAAGCTAAGAGATCCGCGGCAACTGACGTATTCGCGTCATCGGCATCTTGCACCTCGTACCGCATCTTGTCCTGGTTGATGCACTTCCTGATCGTGGCCAGGATCCACGCCTCCTCGCCCGTCTCGTCCTCTGCCTTGTCCTTGCCCTTGTTGGGGACCTTGAACGCGACCTTCCTGCCCGGCTGTAATGGCAGCTGATCATAATACTGCTCCTTCCTCGCCTTGCCGGTTGCTTCTCTGCTCATCGGTGTGCCTCCGCGGGGGAGGAGCGGCATCGGCGATGGGATGGACGTCATAGCCGACTCGGTACTGGCAGTGACGGGTTGTGGAGCCGGGGACGCGGAAAGGGAAGGACGACGATCCCGATCACGTTCACGTTCGCGATCACGTTTCCGCTTGAGATTCGTCGTCGCCGAGGAGAGGGGCGTGGAGACGGATGGGATGGAAGGAGTGGGTGTCGCAGCAGAGGTGATGATGGCGGGTAATGATTCGGCCGGAACGGGATCGCCACGACGCAGTTTGATCAACAAGGAGAGCTGGTCTATCGCCGTGTCCAGAGTGGACTTCTCCTTCTGCGCGGACAAGAGGTCTTCAGAGGTTGATTCGGCGGGACGAGGGAGCTGGCGGATCGTGTCGACGAGAGAATGCCACACCTGGGTCATCACTGCGGGTCGAAGCGGCGCGCAGCGCGGCGTCAGGCGAGGTGTCGGCGAGGAGACGGAGCAGCGAGGGGCAGCCGCAGGGGTACCACACACATTGCACATGGTATGGCCAAATCAAAGTGTCGGTGCGCACAAGGTCGGCATAACGCGCCACAAGCACAAGCATAAACGCGGTGTTTGCAAACATGCGAAACGGGGTGATCAGTAGCAGGATGCCGTGCCATGGTCAGTAATGAGTAATGGGCGGCAAGTGATGCGTGACGCGCGTCGCGCGATCAATGGCAGTCATTCAGTCATTAGCGGAGTTGGTGGCGAGACCAGCAAGTCAAACAGTTTTGAGGTAGAGAGGTTGAGGTTGACCACGCGTGGAGGTAAGGAGACAAACGAGGATGCAATGTTCAGCGCGAATCCATGTAGTCGGTGGCGTTCTACTGACCTTGCTCATTGTCCGCGGTCCTACCGCCAGACTTGACGCGTGACATGGCGACGGCGCGCGGCGCGTGGCGACGATCCAAGCGGGAAGCCGGGCTCGGTTATGCACAGAAAGGGATGGATGGCTTGAGGCGGGGACGGAACAAGAAAACAAGACTACAAGTAGGATGGGATGGATATGGATATTGATAATGTTTCCGAGGCAGGATGGTGGGGTCGTACTGGTGATTGATATGTAACGGGCGGACGGGCCAAGATGCTGAGGATTGAGAGTGAGAGTGAGAGTGAGAGGGCGATGGAGATGAGACTGTTTAAAGTGAAATCGAAATGGAACATTGCGGGATGGCCAAGCGACCAACTACCGGGCCAGGCTGGGTTTGTTGTCGTTTCCACGGTCAGTCACGTGACTCGGCGATCTCCTTTCGGGGCTCCAAAATCTGGCCTGCTTGTGAATGTCTTGGGTAGATGGAGTGGGTGTTGCTACACTGCTTGAACATACATCATGTACGTCCAGCATCGCCGCGGATGCATGGTGTAGAGTTTAGGCCGCCCCGCCCAACGAGTGTTCCAGAGGCGGCCAGTGATTTTGAACGTAGGAAATGTCAGAACGACTGACGACGAGGACGATGAGGGGCATGGCCGGGCGGCCGGCAACACCGACGACGACGACAACGACAGCAACCAGCAACACTGACAACTCCGTTCCGCGCACGATCTTGTACCGCTTCTTTCTCGTCACTCTCATCACTCTCATCACTCTCATAACTCTCATAACTCTCAGCGCATCCTGCTGATCCCCACTCCCTGAGCACTCGCACACACCCCACTCACACCGGCCATGTCCCTTCCCAAGCCGCGCCGCGTCCTATCCGCTCACAACCCCACCACCGGCCTCGCCGAGGTCTTCGACGACACGCTCCCACCCGCTTCCGGCGAGTCGGGGTACAGCAACACCATCGCCTACGTCCAGAAGACGTTGGTGGCCGACCCCAAAAGAGGCGGCTGGGGGTAAGGACCTGAAGCCCGATGTGATGTTCATGCAGAGCATGGGGGTTTCGGTGGGGTGGCTGGGTGAGTGACGAGGATTCGGTGCTGGCGGAATGTCAGAGGGTCGGATCGGTCTATCAGTCGACTCAGTCCTGATCCATCAAGCGACTTAGTCCTGATCCGTCGCAGACTTCCCACCGGGCTTCGAGTCGCCGCTTCACTACACCACCAGTCAAGGTATGTGAAGGCGCACGCGACTCGCTCCGGAGAGGGCGAGGGGTGTTGGGGGTCTCGTCTCGTGTCCGCTCTTGACCTGCGCTTCGAGCACATACTGCATACTCACAAGGTCTCCTCCTCTACCCTGCATTCACTCCCTGTCGAAACCGCGCCCCAATCTTCTCCTCCCCTACTCTCTGCGCCTGCCGTGATCTCTCAAGGCACCGGTGTACTATGAACCATCGCCGTCGGAGTTGCCGTCGCCGCGTTGCCCCCAACACTCGCTTTCGCTGACGCCAACGCTGCACCCGCTCAGACTACCTCACCGTGATCTCCGGGGAGATCGAGTACATCACGATGGACAACAAGGTCACGGTGCTCAAGCAGGGCGATATCCTCGTCAATGCCTCGAGCGCGCACAAGTGGCGTAATGCCACGGAAGAGCCTTGCCGTGGGTGTGGTGTGGTGTGGTGTCGGTGTGATTCCATACTCACCAGTCGTCATGGGATGAGGGGATGAGGGGATGAGGGCATAGGGGGAATGAGGGGATGGGGGGATGGGGGGATGGGGGGATGGGGGGATCAGCGTCGTATGATGTACCCAACGGATCCGATCGCCGACTCCGTCTAGTTGCTGGTTGACCAGCTGACACAGACCAGGGCTCGTCGCCATGTCCCTCCCCGCCAAGGTTCTCGACATCGACGGCAAGACGCTCGACCAGCCGCCTTTCAATCAGTACAAGCTGTTTTGAGGGATCGACCACGACCGTCGAGCAGCTCATCAAGCGTTCTGACCAGGAGCGGGCGTGGCGTTGATGTGGGCTCGTACTGTGACTAGATCGGCGATGGCGATGACGATGTGATGACGATGTGACGACCATAGCGAGCCTGGCCGTGGGATGGAGATCAGTGTACATGTGCATGTGTGTGCTATCGGTCTGGATCTTGCCCAAACACCCTCTTCCTGCGGCTATCAGCTTGTGACTCTGAACGATTGGCGCCAGGTCGGGATCTACGCCAGGTCGGAGTGTACTGCACTCACACCACCGCGGGGGTCTGCACTTCTGGCTTGCCCGTCGTGCTCCACATCTCTCTTGGCCAGTAGTCCTGCAGGAAGACGTACGTGTGTCCCGCGAGGATCCCGACCTGACGGAGGGGTCAGCACGTTGCGGCGTGTGGATGGGTTCCTGCTTCGTTCAACCGTCTCCACTGTCTTCGCACTGAGGTCGCGTTGCTTCGATACCTCGCCGAGCCCGAGTGAAGCGGCAGGACGGACGAGAGGGAGCGTATAGGCGAAGACAGACTCGTCTGAGATGGGCCTCTGCGGCGGATCCGGACCCGACTGGCCCGATTGGAGTCCACTTACGATATCTCCCAACGCAGCCTGGAATCCCCCTTGGAGCAACCACGAGAACGCGACGAGGCAGAGAGGGAGATACGGCGCCGTGATGGTTATGACCCCGAACAAGGACATCTTGATGGACGGGTTCCGGCGGGACCAGATGTACACGAGCGCAAAGGCCAGGCTGGAGGATAGGAACGGGAGGGTGAGGAGCGGGGAGATGAGCTGGGCGGGGTAGCGCGTCGGGTCAGCATGGGCTCTTGAGCAATGTGCGATTTCCGTCGACGTGCACGTCGACGCACGTCGACGTTGAGGTGAGGTGAGGTATTGGTTTCAGTCGGAGTCGTTTGGGAGGAGCAAGGATGGTGTGGGTAGAAGTGGTGGTCGTAGTGGTTGGTTGGGTAGCGGGGCAGGGGGGCTTGTGCAGTCCGATCTTCCGATCGCCCAATCGTCTCCGTACTCACGAGGAGGAACGATGCGCAGAGAAACAGCAGCCAGAAGTAATCCGCTTTCCGATTCGAGAACGAGTTCTCCTCTAGTAATCTCGAGTACCGCATTCTGGAAGATCAGCTATCGGGATGGCACAAAGTCGTTTCCCGCTTCTTCAGGCAAGGGAGGGGAGCGAGCCAGAGGACAAGTGAACCTGAGCAGCAGATGCAGGAACGACAAACACGACAGCAGTGCAGCAGTGCAGCAGTGCAGCAGGGCAGCAGTGCAGCAGGGCAGCTGTGCAGCAGGGCAGCAGGACAGCAGGGCAGCAGGACAGCAGGGCGGCAGGGCGGAGAACCGACTCGTGCGGACGGGACCGTGACCGCGCCACTTACATGAAGAACAAGTGGAACGCCAGGTCGAGCGAGAGCGGCCCAAAGTAGAAGAAGGTGGTGAGGAAGCGCCAAAACTATCCAGGTCAGTTGATGATCACAACAGCAGCTCGGCCAGAGTACCTGGTACTGGACTTCGGCAGCTACAGCACCTGACAAGGATCGAGGGCGGAACGTGAGACGATGCAGCCGATGCAGTCGTCGCCGATCGACCCACCTGCATGTTCCCCACGGCTGCTTTCCAGGAGAAGTAGAGCTGCAGCGGCGCGACGACCTGACATTCCTGTTGATCGTTAGCGGGCGGAGCGCCGCAATACGCCGTCAGAGGTCGTTCATCTCTACTTCTCTCCACGATGCTCCACGACGCTCCAAGACGCTCCAAGATGCTCCAGAAGAGACAAGATACAAGCTTCTGTGGCGGACGGGGCGGCCGAATGCCCCCCGCCTCCCGTGCGCCGCAAGCCGCGCCGACTCACCACAAGCAGACTCGTGCCCACCGCTGCGGCCACCCACGCGCGAGTGACCGGCGGAATGTCGGTGATCCACTGCTCGATGGGTTGAGCCATGGCGGGCGCGAGCGCGACGACGACGACGAGAACGGCGAGGAAGGCGAGGACGGCGAAACCGGCGAAATACGAGAGTATTCCGCGGAGAAGGACAGTTGTGCTATCTGCTTGGGTACTTGGAAGGGCGAGGTATGGTGATGATGGAAGTGAGTAAGAAGTAGAAGTAAAGGTTGGGTGGAACAAATGGAGGTGCGTGAAGAGGTGAGGTGGAGGTGACATTGGCAACGTGGCGCAGCCAGCCTGGCTCGGCTCGCATGTTTTCAATGGGCTGGTGGTGGATACGATTACGACGTATCTCGAGGATCATGTCAAGCAGGACACAACAGCCCAGACGAGAAAGCCAAAGCAAGCACCGCCATGCATATTCAGATGCCCAGGACAGATGTCTCGCGGTCGTTCGGTCGTACAGCATCATATCGACCGTCACCGGTCCGACGGACTCGTACAGTCACCAACCGACGGCCGACTACCGTACATCATCATCTCGTCATTGCATATGGGCTGCAAGGATGGCGTGGGGGCGTGGGACTTTGATGAGTCTTTGATGAACGTGATCCCGGGTCCACATCATTGGCGAGAGTCACCGGGATCACGCAAACAGACCCAGATACGGCAGACCCGTTCCAAACGTCACCACTTGCACCGAGTTATCATGTGAAGCACTGCTCCGCGTCAGCTGGCGATGTCGACCAAGTAGACCCCTTGAGGACACGATGCGGAGCACTTCACTCACGAGAAGAGCCTCGTGGCGGTGAGTTGGATGTCAAATACCAGGCTGGTATGTGTCGTGGCGAGCTTGCGGATGAGTTGGCCGGTGTGGAGGTCCCACATCTGCGGAGGGTCAGCCGGCGTCGTGGGCGCGCATCCGCAACTGCACAGCGACGAAGACACCCGCAAAGAACACGAAGATTGTTGCAGGTGATTTAGCCGTGACAATGACGTCGTCGTCACTGTGACGACGAAACCAGGAGCAAGAGAATGATCTACTGTACTCGAGCAAAAGGCAGATCTCGACTCGAGTAGGGGGAACGACTCAACCCACCCGGATGGTCCGGTCGTAGCCGCCGCTGACGAGTAACCCGTCTACGACATTCACGGACACTGTGCGCACGAGGTCCGTATGCCCCTCGAACGTCCTGAGCAGCTCGGTACTGCTCGCTGAGAAGAGCTTGACCAAGCGATCATTATCGCCCGTAACGATGTAGTCGTCCTGGATTATCCCAATCATCAGCTCCTCTTGTCCCCAAGGAGCAAATCGCGCCGCTCACCTCCCATACCACACAAGCTAGACCTCGCCCATCTCCTCCGCCATTCCTCACCGCCTCGCCCGTCTCGAGATCCCACACCACCCACGTCCCATCCCCCGAGGCCGAGACCACCTGCTCAACCTCCCTGTCGGGATTGCGCGCCAGGCAGTTCACAGGTCCTTCATGCGCGGCGATGCTCCTCAGGAAGGAGTAGTCATCCCGATCGTATATCCGGATCGTGGCGTCTTTGCTGCACGTCACGTAATGCCGAGCACCCATGAGCACGTCGAGCACTCCGCCGGTGTGTCCTCGTAGTGTCCCGATCCGCTCGACGCTGGGTTGGTCCACATTGGCTTGTTTCTGCGTGGAACCCCCAGTCCCCGAAACCGAATCCGATCCACGCGACAGCGTACCGCGGCCGTCGTCGCCCCAGTTGATCCTCCATACCCCAGCAGTCGTATCAGAAGATCCAGTGATCATCTTTCCCCTGCCCTTTCCGTCGCCCCCGTCCTCATCCCCCGCCTCGACCTCAAAGTCGAGGGACAGAACGCTCCCACCATGCGCATCGCTCACCACGCACAGTAGCTCCGTCTCGCCGATCGCGCCGTGTTCGTCGATCTCGGCGAGCCGCCAGAGTCGCACAGTCCGATCTCGACTGCCGGTGATCATCCATCGTCCGGAGGACTGGAGGCAGTACACGCTGTCGGTGTGGTGCGTGAGGGTGGAGATGTGGGCGGAGTGTGAACCGGTGGGATTGCGGATGTGGTGTGGCAGTGCGACGCGGGAGCGATAGAGTGTGGGATAGTGTATCGGTTGGGTGTGCCCTGGGCGTGTTTGCGGAATGATAGTGTTGGAATTGGGGAAAGTCGGAGCGCTCTCCGAAGCGTGACGAGGTGATGTGGAGGAATCCGGTGAGGTGGGAATGGTAGGACTCCGACCAAGTATATTGGGCTGGAGATGCCGCCGGGTACCGAACCAGCCTCTTTCTCCATGACTCCCCGCCGAGTTCTTCTCAAGCACTTTGCTCTCCCTCGTACTCGTACTCGAGCCCTCCGCCTGTCGGTCCCAGACCAGCCCGTCCCACTTTCCGGGGGGCGGCATCGTCGTTGCGACTCCCCTCGCGGAGGCCTCCGGCGTGAGTGCGAAACCCGGTGATGAGTGGAATGCCCGCGACCAGAGCAAGGGCGAGAACGAGAGCTCGTGCCAGAGGTGCGAGACCGCTGAAAGGGTGTGGAGCTGGGTATGTGTGGGTGGGAGATGGAGAAAGATTTGGATCAATCTGGTTTGAGTTAGCACGAGAGCGTGAGACGCGGCGTAGCAGAGCAGATGTAGACGGATGTTCACGTACAGCTCGTCTGGTAGTCGAGATATGAAGGTCCCGTAGTGATCATCGTGCTCGTGGTGCTCGTGGTGCTCGTCGTGCTCATCTGAGAGATACGCCTGCGCGTCGACGAAACACCCCTCGTCCCATTCCTCCGACTCGTCGTCATCGCCATCCTCGGCTCGTTTGGTGGGCGTGAACCAGCTCCACAACTTGGATCTCGACGGGGTGTGTGGGTCGTATTCCCTTCCGCCCGATGCAGCCGACATACCGCCCACTTCCAGGTCGGGTGGGGCTGATTTTTCTCCTTCTCCTCCTCCATCTCCGTCTCGAGCTCTCGCCGAGGCCGAATCCAGATCCAAGTCTAGGTCCGAATGTCGATCTCGATCTCGTGAGGGTGTTGTCCTGCTGGACGAACCGTGCGAGGCTGCCCGCATACCGGGACTATCCGTGCTGATGGAAGCCGAGCGGAATCGGCGGAGGATACCAGGAGACGAAGCACCGCTACCACCCGCACCCGTGATGGAAGAGAGGAGGTTGCCGAGCCGGCGCCGATTCGTCTCGGTCGTACGAGGCGAAGAGGCGGGTTGGAGCCCGTGTTTACTCTGCAGTTGGGGAGGGCACGAAGGTGCACCGGACGAACCAGACGGACCGGACGAACCAGACGGACCGGACGAACCAGACTGGTTCGTCATGATACCGGCGCGGGCTGGTAGGGACGGGTCACTTGCACGACCTATGCACCGTCGTGTCTTGTGCGCGGCGTGCGAGCCGATTGTTCAGGACGGATTCGAGGAGCAGAGATACGGAGGAGAAGGACAAACAAACAAAGAGAACAACAGGGGAAAGTGATATTTCGGTCTCGGGCCGCCGGCCAAGCTTAGAACTGAACCCTCCGCGCAGATGTCTGAGCTTTCAGGTAATTACATTCTGGCCCGCTGTTTGTGGTAATGTGCATGGTGCATTGTGCATGGGGTCTATGTGTACGATTCCAAGTGAGTCTGAACGTCCGGCGCGATCCAATAGCAAGGACCGACGACATCCCATCTCGTCACACAACCCAGGCAGTGCCGTCCCATCTATCCCCGAACTAGCATCCCGACCATGCACTCCTGCAGTAGGTATTCCATGTTGACCCAGGAGTGGGTGAGCACTGCGGAAGTCAGAACCCAGTATCCCCTTGCAACACAGAACTCTAACTTCACTCCCACTGATGAGAACGCATGCAGTGCACATAAAGGACGACGAAGTCACTCACTGAACAGCTTCGTCCCGTCCCGACCTGCCACGCGCATGAGCTCGTCCACCCCTCCTGGATGGTACGAGAGGTATGGCGTGATGTTATACACCTTTCCATTGAATACGGCCCACGCGTCGTCGGCCTTGTTATGCTACAACAGTCGGTCAGCAAACTCTTCGTGTCACCCATCGAATAGATGCGATGTCCGAAGTCCGAAGTCCGATGCCCGACTGACCAGCTTAAGCTCCTCCTTCGTCACTCGGAGTGGGAACCGATCCGTCCCGCGGATATTCTGCCCACTCTGGGTCAACCTCGCCCAGTCCAACGCCGAGTGACCCGGTGCGAGCGCGACCTTCCCTTTCTTCCCTTTACCCTTGACCGCTGTCTTGGCTGGGACGCCCAACCCCGTCGTCGTCGTTGACGCCGCTCCGTTTCCGAGGTGGTGCCTCTCCGTGTCCATCCCGCCGGGTTGTATTCCGAAATCGGGTTTCTTGGTCGTACTTGGTGGAGGAGCCATATCGCCGAGAGGGATAGGACCAGGCAGGATCGCGATGTTGAGGTCGGAAGGCGCATCGTCGTCTCCGTGCACCCGCGGAGGGGAGGGCGGTGAAATGGCCAAAGATGGGGATGGTGCGCTTGCTCGTGATGGAGCCTGGGACCGCTGAGCGGAGTTCGGGAGGGGGAATGGGGGTGGGACATCGAGGTCATCCTCGTCCGGAGCGTCTTCGTGGGCCGAAGCAGGGGGCGCGGTCGAGGATGAGGCGGGGGTAGAGCGGGACCAGCCGGGAAGAGAGGGCAAAGAAGGGAGAAGCTGAGAGGGTGTCAGTACAAGGTTGACGAGGGACGATGGGGCGAGACTCACCCAAGACATGTCGTGCAATCTAAATGTCTATACCGAGCTCGATCAGGCCATGCAGAGGACAAACGACAGAATGATAGAGTGATTGATTGTCAACAGTCGCCACCTGCTCTGTCGGCGATTGAACCCTTTTGACTTTCCCACGGTCACCCCAATCTTACCCCGGTTGACGTGTGGTGGAGGACGTTCACAACTCACTCGACCCAGCGATCAACCTTGCGCTTCACTTGTCATCTTGCTCTTTCCATCTGGCCGCACAACATGTAAGCCCAACACGCTACGCAGGAGACACCGCTGACTATCGTCCCCACGCCAGGGCGTCGCTCAACAAGCTCGCCATACGCGGTATCCGCTCGTTTGACGACAAGCATGTCCAGGTGATCGAGTTCTACTCGCCGCTGACGGTGATCGTCGGCCACAACGGCAGCGGAAAGACCGTGAGTGGCAGCGGCAGCGGCAGCAATGCAGCGGTACCTCGCAAGCTGGAATCATCGCTCACCCCGCTGTTCGCTTGTCTCAGACAATCATCGAATGCCTCAAGTACGCTACCACCGGCGACCTCCCGCCCAACACCAAGGGCGGGGCGTTCGTGCACGACCCAAAGATGGCGAATGAGAAGGAGGTGAAAGCGCAGGTCAGGCTCCGGTTCTGGAATGTCAACAGGCAGCGCATGACGGCGACGAGGAATCTCCAGGTCACGACGAAGAAGACGGGAGCGTTGAGTATGAAGACGCTAGAGGGGATATTGGCCAAGACGGACGCGGACGGCGGGGAGGGCAAGGTGAGTGGCTGATCAACTTGGAGGAAGACCAACTCGGAGGAGTAACGTAGATGTGGTCGAGCCGCTGACGGTGAGTAGCGGAATACAATCTCGACGAAATGCTCAGAGATGGACGAGGAAGTGCCGTTGCTACTAGGCGTCTCCAAGGCGATCCTCGAGAACGTCATCTTCTGCCACCAGGAAGAATCCAACTGGCCTTTGTCGGAGCCTGCCGCCCTGAAGAAGAAGTTTGACGACATCTTCGAAGCGACAAAGTGAGTGACGGCTGTCTGCGCTGATCCGATCCACGCGGATAAGGAGATCGTGCTCGCTGTCGCTGACGGTTCCTAGGTACACCAAGGCCCTTGACAACATCAAGGCGCTGCGGAAGGAGCGCACCGCCGAGCTCAAAGTTGACAGAGAACGACTCAAATTCCTCAAAGCCGACAAGGACAAGGCCGAGCGGGTACGTCAAACTGACCTACCCCTTTTTTATTCCGTTCAGTCCGCTGACACCGACCAGATGCGCCGGGAGCTCGAAGATGCCATCAACAAGGAGCAGCGGAAGCAGACCCAGGTCGAAGAGCTCAAGGCCGAGTTTGAGCGCCTCAAGGAGATCAACGTGCAGCATTATGCCGAAGCGACGGGGTTCCAGCGGGTGTTTGAACAGTTTGAGACGCTCAAGCAGAGAAAGGCCATGTTGGAGGATAATCGCAAACACATGCTAGACGGGATGACCGTCATGACCGGTACGTCGGATTACCACGCCAAGACTATGTCAGTTCGACGGCCATGTGCTGAGTCGCTGCAGAGACGTCGGACGAATTGCAGCACATGCTCAGTAACTTCAACGCACACGTCGCGTCCATTGAAGCAAAGCGGGCGACGCAGATCGATCTGAGAGAGAAGGAGGACAGCGCGTTGGAAGATCTCAGAAGAAGGGAGAGGAACCTCGCTAGCACTCAAGGTGGCCTCATCGCAAACAAGCGCGTAAGTGTTGTTCACCTCGAAGCGAGACCGAATCGAATGACGTTGCCCGCAGAACTTCGAACGCAACGTCCGCGAGCGCGAATCGGCCATTCGCGAAGTCGCAAAGACCCATAACTTTGCCGGATACGACTACTCGCCTCTCGAGGACGCGAAGATCGTCGAGTTCGTGGACAAGCTGCACGATCTGGTGCGCAGAGCAGAGGCCGACCTCAGGAAGCTACAGGTGAGCGCGGCGAGCGAGGATATTTTCGCATCGGACCCGTGCTGACTTTATATTTCAGGCCGATGGAGCTCGGAGGGAGCGTGAGCTGCAATCAGAGCTGGATCGGCTAGCGGGGTCCAAGACCACTGCCGTGGCGACGAAGAAAAGCAAGCAGGAGCAGATCGTGCGTCGGGTCGATGTAGCAAGACCGGCTCCAGATGCTGACGTGTCTCAGGGAAAGCTCAATGACAAGATCCGCGCCGCCGAATCGACATTCGACACTGTCAGCTCCCTTGATGCCGAGATTGAGATGCTCGAAGCCAATATCGCTCGGACAGAGGAGCAGCAGGCCCAGCTCGAAGCCGAGATTCGCGAGCTGCGGTTCGATGAGAAGATCCGCGAAAAGGCTGTGGAGATACGGCAGAAGGAAGCTGAACGGGACAAGATCAGTGCCGAGCTGTCGGCTCTGAACAGGCAGGCGGACTCGAGGGCCCAATTGGCTATCAAGCGGAATGAGATGGGGTCGAAGCAGGGACACGTGGCCGCGTCGTAAGTGAGGATGAGGGCCGATCGGTCACCGACAAGTCAGGAGTGTGCTGATTGAATTAGCGTCGCAAGTCACGGACAGAGATTCAAGGACCTGGTGGGCTCGGATCTCGAGGCGGAGACGATGGAGGAGAAGATCACCGCGGCGATCGGGTGAGTGGCCCGCTTCAAATCAAGCTTCAATGGCCCATTGACCGCCTTTAGACGGAAAGATCGCGAGCTGCAAGAAGCAGAGGCAGCCGCTTCGGCAAGCAACAGAAACATCTCTCAGCTCCAGACTTCGCTCAACATCGCCAAGCAGTCGCTCAAGACCAACTCTGACGAGGCGAAGCGTGCGTCGAATGCGGGCGATTTCGCTCGGACTTCCGATCTGACCCTAATCAGGTTTGGAGAAGGTTCTAACCGAGGCCCTTGGAACGGACTACACGAGTATCGAAGAAGCGATGAAAGTCACCGATGAGGAGATCGTCTTCCGACAGAAGTAAGTCGACACGACATTTTCATCCGCGCTCCCGTGGAGAGGAATGCTGACGACGCTTCAGCGCCATCGCGAATCGTGAGGCAGATACTCAGTTCTGGCGGAACATTCTGCATGTCGGCAAGAGCCGACACAAATGTCATGCCTGCGATAGAGGGCTGTCGGCGACAGAAGCGAAAACCATGTCCAAGCATGTGAGTTGAGCCAGAGCGGGTTCTTTGAGGCTGGGCAGTGTTGTGTTACCTCGATCATTAAAATCATGCTGATACCCGGCAGGTCGAGACGCAGATCCAGAAACTCACTTCCGATGCCGGGATGAAGGAGCAGCAAGAGGAGCTCGAGCAATGGCAGGCCGAGGGCGACAAATTCCGCAATCTCCTCCCGTCCGAATCGACTCTCAAAGAGCTCAAGAACAAGACGATCCCCTCACTGGAGAAGCAGGTGGCGGACGAGTCGGCACAGCTAGACGCGGTACAAGAAGAAGTGGAAGAGGTACGTCATGAATAGTGCTCATGCGCAAGACGAACAGCAAAAACTCGCTTCATCGAGCTGACCTTGGTCAGGCCAAAGCCAAATTGCAACGCGCCAAGATTGCAGCGAGAGACTTGCAAACCCTGAAAGGGGCGGCGACTCTCGTGACGAGGACGTTGAGCGAGGTCAAGGATCTCAAATCGGATATCGAGAGGCTGGAGAGGGAGCTCCAGAGTACCGGATCGCTCAAGACGGTGGAAGACGTTCAGCAGGAGGTGGATCAGGCGAGCAACGATATGTGAGTGGAGCTTCCATCTTATCGTCCATCCGACAGCTGCGTTGGGGCTCGCTGCCGGTTTCACAAGAAGGAAGCCGTCGCTGATAAGCTCGCAGTAAGAACCTTCAGAGGGAACAAGGGAGCCTCCAGGCCGACAAGGAGGGCAAGGCGAACCGACTGAGGAGCTATGGGGATGAGTATAGCAGGCAAACCCTTCGCTTGGGTCAGCTCAAGGGCCAGCAGGAGAGGAGGCAAAGGGAGGAAGCGGCTTTGAGGGAGCTACGGGAGACTCAGGCTCAACTCCACTCGGAACTCAAGGTGGGTCCGGGCGTCCGGGGTTTTCTACCCGCTCAAGAATATAGTGTATATGCCACTGCCTCGAACGGGATTGCTGACGAATTTGTAGGAGCTCGATGCCGCGGCGCAAGCGGCCGAAGCCCCGTGGAGGGAGAAGAACGAGGAGCTGAATAGATCTCGCACGGAGAGGGCGAATGGGGAGAACGAGGCGGGTTTGCAGGTGGGGTTGTACCAGTCGAGTCTGAGTGAGGTGGAGTCGAAGCACCGCGCGTGCCAAGCGTGAGTGGGGATTTCTGGACTACAGCACGTGATTCACATACTGTGATCTCTTCATCGATCTCTGATGTCGAAAACCTCGAGATCAATAATCGCTCGCTCATGCTGACTGACGCGTATTGACACTCACTGACGCTCGTGCAGGTACGTCGTCGAGGGCAACGATCGCAAGATTCGAGAAGCCGAAGCGCAGATGGAATCCATCCGAACGGAAATCACCGCCTCGACCACCTCTCGCGCCTCGATCGAATCCGTCATCGCAGAACTCAACACAGAGATCGCAAAGGCGGACTCGCTCAAGTCGAATATATCCGCGAATATACGTTACCGCAAGGAGGAGAAGGAGATTGAGAAGGTGCAAGAGGAGATTGAGGGGATTGATATCGAGTCGGCAGCAAAGAGTAGGAAGGAGTTCAACTCGGTTTACAAGAAGAATTTGGAGGAGGAGACGGAGTACCAAAACAATGTGAGTGGGTTGGAGGGTGGGTAGGGTCACAGGAAGGGGTAGGGGACGGGACGGGAAGGGATTGCAATGGTATGGGGATGTGGATGGCGGAGCTCTGATTTCGGATCGAGGATCCATTGAGGGCAGAGTGAGATGGAGAGAAAAGTGGGGGTTGAAGTCGCGGGAGCGGGGGCTTGACTTGGCCACGATAAAGAGGTGGTGCCAGTGACAAGGACAAGACTGGCAGTGCTTTTGTCGAGGACGATCCTGCCGTGAGAAGATTCCGCGCTGACCCCGGACCAGTGGCAGCTCGCCAAGGGAGAACTCGCGCAAATGGTTGAGAACCGCAAGAAGACGGAGAGGACGCTTGATAGCGATTACAAGAACATCGACAAGCAGTTCAAAGAGCAACTGATCAAGACCAAGGTGAGTGGGGCGTATCGGTCTCGAAGTGGCGAGTTGCTTGCCGTTCACAATGTCTTTGAGAACGCGCAGAACTACAGTCTCGAGAGTAGAGTAAGGGGAATCGGCGCTGATGGCGATGATGCAGGTTAGCGAGTTTGCGAACAACGATCTGGAGAAATACGGCAAGGCACTTGACAAGTGAGCGGGATGAATGGGGCGAGTGGGACATCATCCGTGGTGCCGCGCTGACACCGTGCCAGCGCGATTCTGCGGTATCACTCGATCAAAATGGATGAGATCAACGACACGATCGGTCATCTCTGGAACAAGACCTACCAGGGGACAGGTGCGTGATTTCTCCACCCCCGCAACCCACGATCCTGTTCCGTGTCCGTCCCGCTTGGGTCAGAACAATGTTCGTGGATCGCTGACACCGCCTCGCCTCGTAGATATCGACGGAATCCGGATCGTGTCCGACCACGACGAGGCGACGTCGACGTCCACCCGCAAGTCGTACAACTACAGGGTCGTCATGGTGAAGAATGATGTCGAGCTGGATATGAGAGGACGATGCTCGGCGGGTCAGAAGGTTCTGGCTAGTATTATCATCCGGCTGGCGCTGGCCGAGAGCTTTGGGCAAGGGTGCGGGGTGCTTGCGCTGGACGAGTAAGTGGGGTTTGGGTTTCGAGCGAAGCGAGAAACGACTGTGGCAACCCTCTCTCTCCGAGTGGCGGGTGGAGGTTGCGTCCCCAGTCAGCAGTAGCGATGGACAGGAGGCAGCAGTGGACATGGACGTGGACGCCGACGTCGACGTCGACGTCAAGCGAGCAGGGAGCTGACGAGTGTAGGCCGACCACGAACCTGGATCAGGAGAACATCAATGCGCTGGCCGAGGCTCTAGCGGAGTGAGTGGGCGTGATTTGTGCTCAACGTTTGGCAACGTCTGGCAACGTCTGGCAACGTCTGGCAACGTCTGGCAACGTCTGGCAACAGTCTGGCTGGTATCCGGACCTCCGGACCTCCCGTCTTCCTCACTTACACACTTCCTTGCATCTTCACCTCCTGGCCGCGCTCACTACTGCTCCGAAACGAACGCGTCGCGGCCTGACACGAAACACGCCGAAACGCGCCGAGAACCCACCCCCGCTGACGCCCGCGCAGGATCATCCGCGAGAGGAGGAGACAGGCCAACTTCCAGCTGATCGTGATCACGCACGATGAAGGGTTCCTGCAGCGTTTGGCGGCGCATGATGTGTTGGAGTATTACTGGTGAGTGGTCAGGCGGCTTGGGCGGAGTGCGAGCGCGAGAATGAGAACCGAGTCCAATTGCGAGATGCGAGCGTGACGGAGCGAGGGTGGTAGGCTCGTGAGAACGGATTTCCAGCGTGCCAGCGCGGGAGTAGCATGGAGGGTCGTGCGAGATATGCCGGGGCAACTTGGCAGTCGAGACCGGACATCGGAGCGATCTGGCAGTCGAGACCGGGAGACCGGGCGTCAGGTTGAATCGAGCTGACCGCGCAGGCGAGTGTCGAGGGACGCCTCGCAGAAGAGTGTCCTCGAGAGGCAGCGGGTGGGGATATGACGTGGCGGGGTGGTTACGGGCGATTGCAATGCGCGCATGGCAGAAGATCACGTTGGTAACGTAGCGTTGCATTTTGTGTACGACATGACGAGGTGCTATGATGGACATGTATCGATGGATCTACCGCTCTACCGGGGACCGAGAACTGGGGTAGTCTTATTTCACCCGTCGGGGGTGCCAAGAGTGGATATGAACACACACGAACATGAGATATGAGATAGGATGCAGGGAAGCAGGAGATGACAGGTGTGGGAACAAGAATCACTGAGCGGCCTGTCTGTACAATGAGCCGAAACGTCCCGCCTCGTTCACGCCGAGTTGGAGTTCGAGTGGTTCGAGTCCGTGCTGCATGCTGCATGACGAGTTGATGAGTGAGTGCGCGCGGTGATCGGGGTAGGGGTAGGTGACGGTCCGCAGCCATGCCGCGCACCACAGCATGTTCACTCCTTAATCCCAATCACACCCCCTCGCGAGGATATCCACCACCCGACTCAATCCCTCCAGATCATCGCCCCCAAACGTGGCTAGACGAGTCGAGTCGAGGTCCAGCACGCCGATGACCCGCCCAGAAGAGTCCCGGAGGGGCAGCACGATCTCGGATCGGGTGTCGCCGTCGCATGCTACGGGGGTTAGCGGGGCGGCGCGGCGCGGTGAGACGGGGACGGGGACGGGGACGGCGTGAAGTCAAGTGGATTGAGAAGTGAGGTGGTGCGAGGGAAGCAGGGGTGGGGAGGGGTGAGATGGGTAGGGAGGGATGACGGAGGGGCTGGGTGGAGGGATGACGGAGGGGTTGGGAGGTGAGGTGGGATGACGATGGGGTTGTTTTGATCCCCGGAGGTGCATGCAATGGGCTGCGGAGGGCAGATTGGAAGATGCAGAACAGGGTTTAGGTCCTAGGCTGTGGGCTGTGGGCTGTGGGCTGTGGGCTGTGGGCTGTGGGCTGTGGGCTGTGGGCTGTGGGCTGTGGGCTGTGGGCTGTGGGCTGCGGGCTGCGGGCTGGGGATTGTGGATCGTGGACTGTGCTTGCTCGCCTGCGCTCGCATGCTCGACCCACCAATATGCCCCGGATACTCCTCCACATCACGCACCACCACCCCCTGCGCATTCACGAACGCGTCCGCACAGACTCCCCGACCCGCCACGGGAGCTATGGAGATACACGCCGGTCGGCCGTTGTACGGTCCCACCACGAGCGGGGCGGGGGCGGCACCTGCAGTTGCACCGGCACCGGCACCGGCACGTTTGCGGGAGGGACGGGGATGTTGGAGGTAGAAGCCTACCCAGTTGACAACGGGCTGGGGCAGCTGGGGCTGTGGGGGCGGAGAATCCGGGGAGGAGTTGGAGGGGGTGTGGTCGCTGCCGTAGAGAGGGGAAGAGAGGTAGGCGTGGTATAGCAGCGAAGAGGCCTGCGCGAGGTTTGAGACCTGCAGAAGGCGGGTCGTCAGTCAGCGAGAATTCATTCGGATGAGGGGCCGCGGGGGCCGAGGAGGTTCAGCGGGATGGGGGATGGAGACGATGACGGTGACGGGGGTTGCGATACATATGGCATGAAGTGTGTGGGGAGAAGGTCTGACGCCATAGTCGTTCTCGGAGACTCGTCGGTCCGGTGAGACTCGAAAATCCCCGCAGGTATAGCAGATATTCGATTGTCCCCAGAAACACCATTCACCCAATACGTCGACCCGTCCAACAACGCCTCGAGTTGCTCGGCGACATGCTCGTAGAAAGCCGGCTTTCTGTGTGGGCTCAGCGAGATGTATGATGGACCAAGAGCTGATCACGCGGCAACAATCCGTAGCACCTATGGAGAACAGGAAGGGGGCAGGGGAGGTCAGGGATAGCCGGTGGAGGAAGGAGACAACTCCACTCACGTGGTGATCTCCGAAGGGACGAAGCTGCTGTCGGCGTGGGGCATGGCGACGGCTCGATTACTGGCTACGACAGTTACTAGTCGGGTGAGAGGAATATGATGAAGAGAATGAGAGGATGAGATTGAGATGATTGTCTTGCTCATAGTGAAGTCTCGTCGCTCGCCGTTGTCGACTTTTGAGGTGGAGGCGCGGAGTTTGTTGCGTCTCCGTTATCAGGCACGGTAAGATTCAGCCAGCTTCGCTCACAACTTCTTCTTCTGTCCTTGTCACCACCACACCATCTCTCCGTTCCCCGTATATCACCTTGCGGCGCCCACTCCAGCTATACCGGTTGTACGAACCCGCACGACGACCTGCTACGGAGACCTCGGTCCGTTCCATAACTTCGATACCACGGGTGATTCCCCACCCTTGAGCCGGTGCCACCTGCTGCCCTTCGCATCAAATTTCTCTCCCCTCAACCGACCAGCACACGACCCGCCAATCGACTTCGCTGCCGTCACCACCTCGCCGTCGTCGCCACCCCGCCATGCCAACCACGCGCCGCCAGTCCGCGCTCCCCTCCACTCCGACTCCCGAACCAGGCTCATCCACCCCGTCTCGCCGACGGGGCGGTTCATCCACTCCTCGTCCTACTGCTACGCCCCAAACTACTCGACGGGGTCGGACAGGAACGGCCACGCCTCTGGGTGGTAGTCGGCTGGGCACACCCGTGCACCCACATCCCCAGCATCACAAGACGGCCGACGAACTGGCTCTGGAAGAAGCGGATAAGCTGCTCCATACGCCCGTGACGGGGAGGGGCGCGGACGGGGACGTGGCGGAGTTGCTGAGCCCCAGGAGCGAGAGGCGGAGGAGGCTGCAGGAGGCTAGGGACAGGTCCGGGACAGTTCTGACGGATGCGACGGATGCGGATGCGGACGAGAAGGCTACGGACAGGGGATCAGAGGCAGCATTCGAGGGGCTGCTCGTGCGGGGAGGGGACGGCACTTCTGCAGGGATCGTGGAGACGCTCCTTGGGGGAACGAGCCTGACTAGCGATATCAGCGCGGCGAGCACCACGGATATCGGTGCCCAAGGAGACGAGAGCTCCGCGACTCTTCGAGACGACAGGGAGGGGTTAGACCACGAAGCCCAGGGAGAGAGCTCGGCACGGTCTGCCTCGATCGATGTGTCCGATGCCGCCGATTCCGATTCCGATTCCGATTCCGGATCCGAATCCAGATCTGGCTCAGAAGACGACTCCGACGACAGCTCCGACAGCTCCGACAGCTCCGAGGGGGACAGCGAGGCGGACTCGGACGAATCCGACACAGACGACGAGGAGGACCGGCTGGAGCGGCTCCTCGCGGCGGCCAAGCTCTCGGCGGCGCAATCGGCCTCAGACACGGCGAAGGGGAAAGGTAAAGCGGCGGAGAACGGGCACGAACACGAGGAAGACCTGCTCCGTCTCGAAGCGGAAAGTAAAGAGGCGTGAGTGATCCTTCGGGCCGTCGGAATACCATCACTCCCTATCCACGGATTGCCAGTGTCCCGCTCGTTTGGCCGTCACGTTCCAACGTCGGGTCCTTCTAATCGTATCCGTCGTACTCGAGCACCGCTGACCGCTCAGACCAATCCCCGATATCGCCGTGCCAAAGCTACCCACCCCGCACCTCGTATTCTCCGCCGACGGCTCTGCCCGAGCGTCCGCCCAACCCCCTGCCGCGGGCCCTTCGCGTCCTCGAATGCCCTCCTCTGTTCCAAATGGTTCCAGAACATCCGAACACGGTCTTGAGATCGATGATCGACCCTACGAGCGCGAACTCACCAAGCGTGAAAAAGCAGCGGTAAGTGGGCTCAGGCCGTCTTCACGACGGAAACCCCCATTCTGATCCGTGCTCCGTGCTCATGGATCGTAGCAACCCCGCAAAGCCACCGCGTCCGAGTTGTGGGCCAAGCTGCCCGCACCGAAGACGGAGCTACTAAGTCAAATGAAGAGGGACTACCAGGCTCTCGCGCTGGCGAACAGCCTCGACCCGAAGCGGTTCATGAAGGGCGGTACGAAGCTGAACAAGGTGCCAGAGGCGTTTGCGGTGAGTGGAACGGCTACGGCACCTACTACCGTACTTCATGTCCCCCACTACTTCGCGTCCGGCCGTATATATGGACGGCGATGACAAGGCGCATCGTGAATCGAGTTGCAGCTGATCCATCCCCGCCAGATCGGCACCGTCATCGACGCGCCGAGACATCTCCAAGAAACCACTCTCGCCAGGGAACATCGATACCGCCCCGGCTCCATCGTCAGGGAGATCACGGCCGACCAGGGCACGAACGAGTATGCCAAGCGCAAGTATGGTGATCTGCAGACGAGCAGGATGGATAATGGGCGGGGCAAGGGGTGGCGCAAGCGATCAAAGTGGTAGATGTGTATTCAGCGGTGCGTTGGGCTATACGGTGCGGTCGCGCCGCCGCGTCTGCGGGCACGAGTGAGGAGGAGAGCTATGTGCCATGCTACCGAGAACGACACGATGACAAGCTGACGCGATTCAGAGTGCAGTACCGGTTTGTCATGCATGGTAAGTCGGGAATACCTGGTCTGACCCTCAGATCTCAGTTGGCCATCATCCTGCGTTGGGTGCCACATTCGCGGATGGCGGACCGCTGACGGGGTGGACTCAGATGTGCTTGCTGTGCTTGTTGTGGATATCGTTCAGGTCTTGACTTGGCTCGGTGTGTGGTGTTCTCCTGCTCTGGTGGCCTGGATCTGTGGTCGAGTATTGCAGTGCATGGGGTGGTGCTTGACTAAGGCTCGTTCTGTTCTGGCAGTGCCTCCAGCTGTGATCAGTGCCGGTGCCACAGTCCCGGCGTTATGTTTTGTTATAACTCCGTAAATTTTCACTGCCCCGTGTAGGGTGCGCGGTGCGCAGTAGACCCACCCAGTGGCCTGCTTTTGCTCCCGTCGCCGCCCACCGCTCCGCTGTGTCCCCCTCCCCCCCCACTCTTTGTTAGGTGTGTTCCACGTATGAGCCTCCCCTCACCAAAGTCGCCTTGATTGGCCGACCAAACGGGGCATCAGGCAGTCAAGCAGACAGCGCCGGGCCCCAAGCATCCTCACACCCTCGTCCATGGCCCGGATGGTCACCTCGTCGCGCCGCGCGGGGCGCGTCACCAACAAGACAAAGCTACTCATCTACCGAGGTTCCGACAAGGTCGACCTGACCGCGGCGGAAACGATCGTGTGGGAAAACGACCCCTCCGGATCCGACGCGGCGAAACACCACCATGTCGGCGCGAAGGGTGTTGAGAGCGGTGAACTCTTGGTGAGTCGACCCGGCTCTTTCACTTTCTCCTATGCATCGGACCGCGTTTTGAAGGCCGTTCGCCGTCAAAAGACGCTTTGTCATCATCGAAAAACCCGACTTCGCTGCCGATTCGAGCCGGAAAGGGGGGGGGGTGGGGCGGTGCGGGTTGTTTGACTCGGCGTCACGCGGAAGGGAAAAACCCTTTGCTTCCCCTACCTCTGGCCGGTTTTCGCGATTTTCACACGCATCCTTCTCCACCAGTCGTCGATACATCCGACCCATTCCTTCGAGCATCATGCTCCTCGGTGCTTGGGCAGGTCGATGCGACCAGAAATCCGGCCCATGCATGCGTCTTGGTCGAGGTGGAAGGGGGCCATGGTCTCGAGGGAACGAGTCGTTCAACTTCCTTCCCAATCGGGAAGGTGGTTTGTCGGTGGCGCCGTTGCCTGTTGTTGTGTGGCACTTTTGCGTGGCTTTCATCGACTCGCTCACTCTCTCTCCACATTCTACTGTGGTCACTTACACTTGGTTTAGGAACACCATCTCCAAGCAGCACTCTCATCCGCCTCACTCCTGCACTCTCGACCTTCCACGAAACCTTCATCTCCCACCCCTTCCCGGAAACCCGAACCCACCGCGACTGCTGCTGCGGCTGCCACAACAGCGACCGCTGCACTCAACTACCACATCCCCACTCCGGACGCGACGGGCCTGATTGAGAACGCCGACTATGCCAAGCTGTACCAGGCGCATCGGTATGTCGAGCCCGTCAACTTTATCCGATTCAGCGACACGGTTGAGGAGTCGTCGGGCGGCTGGGGAGGACTGGGATACTGCATGGACGACGAGGACGCGCGGTGGCTCAGCGCGTTCAACTCCAAGGCAGAGGGGACGAGCGGGGAGGGAAGTCCTGTCAGAGAGAAGGAGAATATCCCTCTCAGTGCAGGCAGGGAGCGGAGGACAAAGGGGAAAGACAAGGAGAAGGAGGCAAACGTTCCGGCAACGCTCAACATCACCGAGGACACCTTTGAGTACATCATGGGTGTACTCGAGAAGCACGCCGAGGACAGCGTGCCAATGCTCCACACCGTGAGTCGTGTCGAGGTCTTTCTTTCATGTTTGTGGCTTTGCTAACTCTCGTGAAGAACCTGTCGCTACTCCCCACTTTCTCATCCGTTGAACCTCTCTTCGCCTCGCCTATCCCGGCGTCATTCCTCCCGTCAAACGAGGTGCCTCGCGGCCTGCCGGAGACTAGGACTCTGGTCCGCATGGCCCGCTCAATCTACACCCACTGGAAGGAGCGCCGGGAACTGCGCAAGGGAAGGTCCATCTTCCCCATCCTTAACGTGAGTTCAATCTCGGATCGGGCCGTTCCCTCGTCGTGGCTGAGCTAAGCATCTGCAGTTCGACGAGACCAACGATGGCGACCCGTATGTGTGTTTCCGACGGCGGGATATCCGCGTGACCCGCAAGACTCGACGGACCGACAACTTCTCGGTCGAACAGATGCAAAAGCTCCAAACCGAGTTACGCTCGGCGCACAAGCTCGCGCAGATGGTCGTCCGGCGCGAGTCGGAGAAGAAGGCGCTGTACAAAGCCGAGCGGGAGGTTTGGGAGGCAAAGTGGAAGTTGCTCGAGACGAAGAGGCGGTGGCCGAGCTTGGGACTCACACAGCTCGAAGAGGAGATCATTACTGGTCGAACACCGGGAGGAGGGGCTCAACCTCCAGCGGGTATCAATCTCGGTACACTCGCCCCGAACGTTTTGGCGCAGCAAGGCGGGAATGTCCCGATTCGGAAGAAGGTGCCCGAGAAGGACAGAGAGGAGAGGGAGAGGAGGGAACGAGCGGCGGAGGCTGCAAAAGCAGCGGAGAAAGGGGCCGGGATGGGACGGTGGTTCGCCCCGGAAGAACTCAAGGCGAGGATGCAGGCGCTGCGGCAGAAGCTCGAGGAGGAGATTCAGAAGAAACGCGAGGCGGATTCGCAATGGGACGACATGACCGATGTGAGTGCGGGAGGTTGCTGTTGCGCTACCCATTGCTTTGTTGCGTTTCTGACATCTTTCAGTCATCATATCAACCCCTCTCCGGTCCGCACGCTCCGCATGCGTTCAGGCCTCTGACGGCACTCGATCCTTTCCTTTCCCGAGGCAGAGATTCGGACGACGAGGAACAGGTCCGGCCGGCTTCGTTCCGCATCAGACGTGGTCGAGGCGGTGTTATGCGGTTGGACCGTCACACGCCCTCATTCCGGGTCCAGCGGGACGCCCAGCCATCATCTCCCCGGTCTTTATCTTCCTGGCTTTTCCCTGATACCTTTGACGGCCGACCTTCCACTCGCCGACCCAAGTCGATTGACGATGTTGAGACGGATTCGGACGACGACGACATTCGGGATCCTTCCTCCAAGCGGCGTCGGCTGAACGAGATTCTCCGATACGACGCCTCGCGCGGCGGTGCGCTCGGTGTCGGTATGGGTCTAGTGGACGACGACGAACGGGTGATCATTGACGATCTTGATCCGAAATACGTCCGGAATCGGATCACGCTTCTGCGGGACGACGACATGGAGAAGCTCAAGCCCGACGCGTCGATCCTCGCGGAGGCCGCTTCGAGCGTCGATGCGACGGTCGACATGCCGCCGACACCGCTGTTTGTCCGGCCGCAGTTCCAGCCGCCGAACCCACAGATGGTCGCCCAGCTGCAGCAGCAGCAGATGTTGCAACAACAGCAGATGGAGCATCTCCAGCGGTTCCAGTTGCTGGCGCACCAGCAGGCTCTCGCTCAGCAACAGGCTGCCATGGCGCAAGCTCAAGCTCAGGCGCAAGCCCAGGCGCAGGCGCAAGCGGGTCAGCAACAGCAACAGCAGCAGCAGCAGCAAGGGCAAGGGCAAGGTCAGGGACAGGGACAAGGGCAGATGCAGCAGGTCGCGATGCAGCAAGGTGGCATGCCGACGCCCCAAGCTGTGCCGATCACTCAGCGGGTCGCTTCCGACTCGTCCGCCAACGGTAACGCCAACGGCAACGGTACGCCTCTGACTGGCAATGCGATGCTTCCTCCTTCGTCTACCCCGGTCAACCGGCCGAACATCAAGCGACCAGCATCGCAGAACTCGAGCAACGCCAATGGCTCAATGCCCCCTCCGGCCAGCACCCCGACCCGACCTTCCTTATCCCCCACGAACGTGATCCACGGGCAGATGCAGATGCCAATGCAGATGCAAATGGCGCCTCAACACGGCCAGTTGAACGGCCAGTCCCCGCAGATGATCAACGGCATGCTCGTCCCCCCCGGTACGAACCCCAAGGCCCTACAAGCCCAAGCCCAAGCGGCCAACGCGCAGGTCCAGGCCTTTGCAGCGCAGATGGCTCCCGATCTGCGACAGCAACTCCAGGCCGCGGCACGAACCCAGGCAGTCCGGGATGCCCAGCAGTATCAGCTCCCCAACGTCTCCATCGCAAACGGCGTGGACTTTACCGACCCGAACGCAAACGCTTTCATCATAGCCAATGGCAGTCTCGCCAATGCCAACGCCAACGGAAATGGCGTTCCCAACGGAACGCCCAACGGTGCTCAGCAGGTTCAGTACACTCCCGAGCAGATCGAGCTCCTCCGCGTGGCGCAGCAATCGGGCCACCAGACCGTCGTGGCATACCTCGAGACCAAGAACCGCAACAGGCTCTTCAAGGCTGCGCACGCTCATCAGCTCCAGCAAGCTCAGGCCCAGCAGGTCCAGCAGGTCCAGCAGGTTCAGGCGCAGGCTCAAGCCCAAGCCCAAGCTCAGGCTCAGGCTCAAATGCAAGCCCAGATGCAAGCCCAGATGGGAGGTGCCAACGGTCAGGCCATACCGATCAACATCAACCTCGCGACACCCACTCCGCCCCTGCCCATCATGTCCCAACCCAACGGCAACGCCAATGCCGCCAACGGGAATGGGAACGGTGCCGTCAATGTCAATGTCATTCCGCCAACGGCAGGGTCCAACGGGCAGGCCAACGGTTCGCCGAACAATGTTCAAGGGTTCTCGAGCCCCATTCCGGGCGGTCAGCTGCAGCTCAAGTTGCCGCCCCGTGCCCAGGCGAGGTTGGCGAACCAGGGACAGCCGCAGCCCACTGCTGGCAGGGCTTGAGCGGGCGGGCGAGCGAGCGACCCGACGAGCAGCGTGACACCGCGACACCGCGACAATACATGCTTGAGCCCCGGCATTCCGCATCCGGCATCCGACATTAGGCAGGCTACACAATGCACACGTCATGCGGCAATCGACACCGATTCATAGCATTCCGATTGCACACCCGACCTCGGCTTACCTCCCTTTGCGAACCCCACCAGCCCCGCTCTCACTCTCAACCTCAACCTCACCTCTCCGGTCTTCTGTCGATATACCCCACAGCTCTTGGAAACCCTTCTCATCCGGTACCCCCGCGCCCTTGCGCTCACGCACCGTCGCGACGTCGCGCCGTCGCATTCGTTGTAGCTATCTTTCTTGAAGAACCGAACCGGTGGAACCTAGAAGTCAAGAAGTCGTTTCCGACAATGGAAACAGAACAAACAGAACATACTCGAACCCAATCGATCCCTCGATCCCTCGATCCTTCGATCCTCACTCCCCGCTCTGCGTCAGACAACGACCACCACTTTCACATTTATCTTGGTCTGCTTTGATCCCCTTCGCTTCGCTCGTCTCGGCGCGGATGCGTCCCTTTGCGTCATTTCTTGGAGTGGAGTTGGGGAGTTGGGGTTAGTCCGAATCGGTCGAAGAGAGGTGGCGAGGTGGCGAGGTGGCGCGGTGGCGCGGTGGCGAGGTCCACGCGAGGGGCGGGCGGGAAACGCAGAGCAGAGGAGGAAGCAGGTGGGCGGGGCGGTACGGGGCGATGGGGCGGTGGGACCAGCATCAGTACCGTAGTAGTAGCATGAAGCGACAGCACAGGCAGCAGATCCATAGCGAGGGACGAATGCACCTGGCATAAATGTGTACGAGTACATCGCGGGTTTGGGACGGGTACGGCGGCCACGGCGGGTGCAGCGGGTGCAGCGGCGAGAGCAACAACGGAACGATGCGTGGCAACGCGAGTAATACTTGTGCGTATCCAGCAGGTGGTCCATGTTCTATTCATCGCCATGTAAGATCTTGATCACCTTGTTGACCGACCAATTGACTGGCGGTGGATCATGGGGGAGGGGATGAAATAAATATCCGGAAGAGTTGACCCTGTCCGGTGGAGGTACCTCGAAAAGTTGTGTAGTCGTTGTGTCCGGCAACGATCTGGTGCATATCATTCATTCCATCCCTCTCTCACACTCGTTCTCATTCTCATTCCCCGTCGCATTGCCACAGCACAATCGACAATGGCAAAGCAACGTCCCGGAAAAGGGGGTAAAGGCGGCGGGGGCGGGGGTAGTGGTAAACGAGGGGCCAAGAGCGGCGGCGGCGGCGGCGGCGGAGGCAAGGGTTGGTCCGACCGGGCTGCTTCCGACGCGAGGGTGAAGAAGATGGAGCGGTACGAGGACACGCTGGAAGATGGTGGTGTGGATGACTGTGAGTTGTGTGGTGTGCATGATTTCTGCTGGTTGCCCGCATTTGGGTGAGGACGAAGTGTGCTCGTCGTGGCCTTTATTCGGATGAAGGGAGGGGAGTCAGGAGTAAGGCGAGTTGGGAGTGTAAGGATGTCGCCCGCATTTGCATCTGCTGCAACGCCAAGGCCCAGGGTTTCCGTCATGCCGCGAAGAGCCTCCCTTTTGGCTGGGCTGTGGCATCCAACGGGCGTGTTTAGTCTTGGGGATGAGGGACGATGCTTGGGCCTGGTATAAGGATTAGCATGGAGCATTCGGCATTCGATTTTCGGCTCCGCTGATAACCCTCTCCCTAGTCATGTTCAAGCGAGACCAGATTATGTTCAACCCGCAAGACGAGTCTGACGACGCGCTTTCCGATGATGGTGAGGAGGTGTTATCTCTGGCTAAGCCGCTCTCTCGACGAAAGGCCGCTGCCGCCGCGGACGAGGACTACTCGGACGAAGACGATGACGAAGAGGAGTACGACCAAGAGGTGTCTCGGAAGCTGCGCAAGGAGAAGCCGAAACCGGACTTATCCACTCGCGGTCGATTTGGCAAGGCAGCGGATTCCGACGATGAGGAGGATCTCGATCTTTCGGATGGGGAGATTGAAGGGGACAACGACGAGGACGAGGAGGATGAGGAGGAAGGTTGGGGGAGGCAATACTATTCCCGCCCTTCGACGAGGCGGGAGAAGGAGGTGGAGGGGGAATACGATGAGAAGCGCGAGGAGGAGAGGGAGCTAGAAGAAAAGGAGGTGAGGCGGTTGCAGAAGAAAGCGGCAGAGGGGATGACTGCGGACGATTGGGGCTTTGACGGGGATGCGACCACGGGCGTAGATCAATCGGGGGGCGACGATACTCTGGGAGGAAAGGCCGGGGCGGAGGCGAACGAGGATGGAGACATCTTGGTTGAGAAGACAGCGGCAGTCCCCGTACCGCAAACGACAGACCCGGCTGTTCTCATCCGTCATATGGAATCGAATGAGCCGGTCAAGCTCGCCCTGGCAAGGGAGTGGCCTCACGTGGTCAGGAAGCTCGAGAAGACTGCGAGAGGGATCAGGAAGCTCGAGGCGGAGAAGGAAGGCCAGCTGCATAAGGGTCTGGGGTGGCTGCATTATCGTGAGTCGAGTCGGGTCGGGTCGAGGTGTTTGGTCGTTTGGTCTCGGTATCATACTGTCCTGGGGCGAGGATTCGTCCGCAGCCAGGATAAGATGTTCGAGTTCATACATCAGCTCCCAACTCACCCCTTGCCACTATCCATGGCACGGTCTCACCGCAGTCACTTCATTGTTGTCATATTTGACCCGCGCTGACCCATTCAGAAACACTGTTGACCTACGCCTCAACTCTCGCGTTCTACATCCATCTCGCCGCTCTTCCTCCATCCTCCGCCTCCGCGTCCGACTCGACCCGACCGGACCTGTCGACCCACCCGATCCTTCCGCGGTTGCTCCAGCTCAAAGAAGGCGTGTCGATGCTGGAAGACCTCGACTTCGCGGCGGGTTCTGTATCGGACAAGAACCCTTTGCTGCCCCGTGGTTTCGGGGAGGACGAGGAGGACGATCTGGACGAGGATGCGGACGAGGAGCTGATCGAGCTCATGCGTGCCAAGAGGGAGTTGATGGCGAGGATGCAGGAGGCTGGGGTGACCCCGCCTGACGAGGATGAGGAGGACGAGGAGGACGAGGATGAGGAGTGGAGGAGCCTCGGGCTTGAGGAAGGGGAGCTGGAAGAGTTGATGAGGGATGCGGAGGACGAAGATGAGGAGGACGAGGACGAGGACGAGGACGAGGACGATGAAGAGGACGAGGATGAAGACGAGGAAGAGGAAAGCGAAGAGGATGAGGAGTTTGAAATCCCGGAGACATTGATCAAGGCAAAGAAGGGCACCAAGGGCAAAGCCGACTCTGAGCAGAAGGTCTCGAAGAAGACCAAGAAAGCCGACAAGATCGCTGCCCCGAACGGCGCCATCTCGGCATCCGGCTTTGTGCCGCTCGAGGAACCCGCGTTCTACTCTTCGGGTCCGAAGAAGTCGAAGTCCTCGTCGTCTTCCGCCTGGTTCGCGAACACGGACGACACTCTCGGCGACCCCACTGCCTTGCTCGATGCGGACGCGACGGACAAAGCGCAGCGTCGTCGCTCGCTGCAGTTCCACACAGCCAAGATCGCGTCGACGGCGAATCGGCGTGAGAAAGCGAGGCAGGCGAGGATGTCGGGCGACGAGGATCTCCCGCGAAGGGACAGGCGGGCGGCGAGGGACGCTGCGCTCCGCAAGAACGGGCCGGCCGGGGCCGAGGGCGAGGATCTAGACGGGAGGGAGTGGACCAAGGAGGACAGAAAGCGCGCGAGGGAGGTGAGAGGGGAGGACGACGATGAGGCAGGTGATGCCGAGGGACTGGACCGGGACGAGGCAGAGGGGTATTACGAGTTGATCAAGAGGAGGAAGACGGATACGCAGAGCAGGAAAGAGGCAGAGCACGAGGCGAACCAGGTCGCGCACTTGTGAGTGGCTTCGAGCGCACACAAAGATCCAGCGACTAGTTTCGAGCGCCGAACACCCAGCACCCAGTTTTCAGATCTCCGCTTTCTTCCTTGTTGCGGTATTGGGCTTTCGGTGTTGGGGAAGGCGCGACTGGGGCAGAGAATGCCAGGACAGGAATCCGATCCCGATCCCAATCCAGATCCCGATCCGTGAAGCCGTGTCGACCTGTGCTGACTTCTCAGTGCCCAATTCCAAGACGAATCGTCTGCGGGCGGTCCCCGCGCCCTGACACGCGCGATAGAGAAGAACCGTGGTCTCACCCCTCGCCGATCCAAGTCCGGGAGGAACCCACGCGTGAAGAAGAGGCAGGCGTACGAGAAGGCCAAGCAGAAGGTCGGGAGTCAACGGGCAGTGTTCAAGGGCGGTCAGGCGAGTTTGGGGGGAAATTACTTGGGAGAAAAGACGGGTATATCGACGGTGGTCAAGAGTCGCAAGTTCTAAGTTGGGCGTGTTTTGCAACGCCATACATAACAAGGAGGAACCGACAAGCCGACGATATGACTGTCCTCACTCCAGCGTTCGATTTGTTCAATTCGGTCGCAGCGAGCGAGTTGCGTCACGCGCTGTTCACATGGTGTGGTCACATATGCATTGCATCGATCGACTCGTGTGCAAGGCTGTCAAGGCGAGATACGCGCCCGAATGCCTGGGACTGCGCTGCACTACGCCGCACCAAGCAGCCCCCAGCTGCATGACCCAGCGCGATGGGCATTCAGCGGCGGGTGAAGGCGGCCGAAGACGGTGTGGTGGATTCACCGTGCGAACCCGTCGCTCACGCTTAGTCCTTCTTGCGCCCGCTCGGAGGGGGCCGCCGTTTCTTGAAGAGCCCGCCTCCCGCCGCCGAAGCATCTGCGACAGGTTTGGCGTCGTTCGCGACCGTATCCTCCGCCCGCTCAGATGCGCCGGTCTTGTCGCTGGGAAGCGCCATTGACGCGAGATCCGGCTTGGTCTCCTCAACCTCCGGCTTGACTTCCTCGTCCCCTTGCACTCCGTTCGAACCACTTTGCCCCCCTCCGCCACCTGCCGCGCTCGTCCCGCTCTCCACTTCCTCCTTGACCCACCCACCTCCGTTGGGCACGTATGTCAACCCACCGTTACCCGTCCCTAACCCCGTGTCCTTGCCCTTGCCTTTACCTCCCGCATCCTGGACAAGTTCCAACCGGCCGGTCCATTCCTCCCTCTTGAAATCCTGACCTTCGTCCTTGATCAGATCCGCGGAACCCCCTCCTCCCCCATCTTTCCGCTTGAGCTTCTTGAACGCGGTTTTCGGGTCCCAGTCGTCCTCGTCATAAGGATCCAGCCTGGCGGGCTTCTTATCCCGATGAGAGAACTTCCAGTCCTCGTGGTCCTCCTCATCCCGAACCCCGTATTCCCCAAGCTTGCGCTTCCCACTAGGCCCGGCACCGGCTTCTCCTGCATCGCCCTGATACCCACCATCACCCTCCTGTAGACCCTCTCGTTCACCTGCTCCTTCCCCGCCTTCACTTTCACCCTCCCTGCGGATAGACGGCGTGGAATACCCTTGCGGCTCATACCCCACCTCCTCCCAAGCGCCCACCTCCCCCGCCCGGCCTTTCAGCTCCTGCTCGATTTCGTAGCTCGATTTCGCCGTCTCCTCATCATCAAACCCCAGCTGCTGGGCCGTCGAGTAGTTTGCCCATTTGTCGCGCTTCTCCGAAGGGCGCAAGCGGGAGCTGGAGGCAGCGGCTTTGGCGGCGGAAATCGTGGCCAGTACCGAGGGTCGGCCGGCGTAGGTGCCGCCAATATCCTTGGAGTGCGCGGCGGCGGCGGACTGGGGGAGTCAGCGTCAGCGGGACAGGGACACACACGCAAATCCACAGCGACATTGCACAGGGAGCGCGGATTCTCATCGACTCCGGCTCCTTGTTACCGTCTCAATGAAACGTTCATACTTGTGTTGGCGGGGGGAGAGTGCTGGAGGGAGAGTGCTGGAGAGAGAGTGCTCGAGGGAGAGAAAGACCTCTCAAGAGTGAAACAACGATATCGAGGAGTCACGAGGGGAGATATGGGGCGAGGCGTTGAGTGGTGTTGGGTAGAGGAGGAAAGTATAACAGAACGCCCCCGACTCACCGCTTCGATCCGAGCCATCTCGATCGCCTCGGCGGCGGCGTCCCGCTTCGCCTTGTCTCCGGATTTGTACAGGTCCCGGACGAAGCGCTCCTTGTTGCCCTGGTGCTTGAGACCGGTCTCATGGTGACGGCGGGACTGGGCGGTGTCAGCGGACTACGGGGGATACGGGACAGGCGCTGGCTTTAGACTGTGATAGGCCGATCCCACTCCGAGCTCATCGCCGACATGAGAAGACGCCTCGACGCCTCGACGCCTCGACGGATTGTCGAATGGTAGCCGCACTGAGAAGGGAGGAGACGGGAGACGTACCGGCGCATCATCCCTGATCCAGATGTTGCAGTACTTGCACCAGTACTGCTTCTTGGAAACCCAATATCTGCGAGGGATGTCAGCGGACAGTCCGGAGGGGGGCAAATTGGTAGAGGAGGACAAGGACGTAGACGTACTCTGTCATTTTCGCAAAGTCGGTGTGGATTTGCCGTGCGAGACGCGGGGAGGAGCCACGTTACGGGGCGCGAGATGATGTGAAGAGTCCGCAAAGAGGACGAGGAGAGGATGCAAGTGGGATGCAAGAGTTGTTGAGCTCTTTCGAGACCTCGGGTGGCCAACCACGCCAACACCGAACTGAAAAAAGGTTCCGTGCGGGGCCTCGATCGAATTCGACGGCGACGACGGCGACGGCGGCGGTAACGATGACAGCGACGAGCAGTGTTTCTTGTTGTTGTTGATTGTTCACCTGCATCACCAGACCGTCGCCATGGTGAGTGAGAGTGACATCCTCCTGTCTGCCGGTGTGGTAGCGCCATAGCTCACCAATCCTACGCCAGCACGGCATCAAGCGCACCCGTATCTCCCCTCAAGCGGCCGAGGCGAAACGGCTCAAGGAGCTAGCCAAGATCGAGGCATACACGGCGCTGCAGACCGACGTCCTGGCGAGGGTGAGCGATCTCCACGCGCTCCACGCTGCGTGCAGCTCACGAGCTGGAGCTGGCGGCGCAGCTGGTGGTGTTCGTGTTCGTGTCAGTGCCGCGTGCTGATCAAGTGGTGCTGTAGAAGAAGACAGGGGAGTACACCGTCGAAGCGCTTGGTCAGACGACGGAGCTGCTCGACCTGAACCCCGAGTTCTATACCATCTGGAACTACAGGCGACATATCCTTCTGCGCGGCCTCTTTCCGGGCGCGTGAGTGGAGCTCGAGCTAAGACGCGACCTTGTATTGTGTATAGCATTGCGCAACGACACGGGGGCATCCTTCCCGATTCCCTTTTGATTTCCTATTTCCCATTCCCCACTTCCCACTTCCCATCTCCTGTTTCCCGTGTCCCGTTTCCCGTTTCCCGTTCCCACTTCCATCTCGCGACTGCGTGTGTGACGCCGAGCCGACGCTGACACTTCCCCCTGCCAGCTCGCCAGAAGACATCGTCGCCCGACTCACCTCCGAGCTCCGACTGACCACGGCGTACCTCCAGATCCACCCCAAGGTCTACTGGATATGGAACCACAGGAAATGGTGTCTTGAGAATGTCCCGCTGGGACCAGCCCCGGGGGCTGCGGAGGCTTCGGCCGGCTCTGCCGAGGGAGCGGAACAAGCTGAGTCCAGTGGCGCCGGTGTGACCAGCGAGGCGTCAGCGTCAGCGTCAGTGTCGGCGTCGGCGTCGGCGTCGGCGTCCACGTCACATCCCAAGACCGGCAGGGAGGGCTGGCGCAACGAATTCTGGAAGATGGAGCTGGGTCTGATTGAGAAGATGCTAGATGCCGACGCGAGGAACTGTGAGTGGGTCGCGGGTCCGGGAATGGGAGGGAGGGCAGAGAAGCGGAGAGGCGGAGAGGCGGGGAGGGGTTTGCGACTCAAGTGTGGTGATTCGTGCGTCCCGGGGAAGGTGTTGGGGGTGGTGGCCCTGTCTCGGGGTCCATGTGGTGGGCGAGAGCGGATGGTGCGAGCCTACCATGCCGCTTGGCCTGCTCCCTCGACCGGTCTGCGTTTACCGATCTCGTGTACCGATGTTCTGGGGCGACAAGCGGTTCGTTCTGGAGTCGCATGTCGTTCCGGACTGCCACCGTGTTTGCCTCTTGTCTATCCGGGCGCTCGTGGGCAACGATCCTCGTCATCAGCTACTCATCATCGTCTGGTGCATCCCTCGGTCGGATCCCGCAACTCCGTCTCGCGCCGTGGCGAGACATGTGCCCCAGCATCGTACCGCGCTGACAATCCTTTTCTCATCTCTTCCTCGCGTCACTTCCTTCTGCCGCTCTTCCTCGACATTACCCGATTCTTCGCGTCCCCGTCTCTCCTGTTCCCTCGCCCTCTCACTCTCGCTCCCTCACTATCGCTCCCTCCACCGCTCCGATCCTCCCCGGCTCTTTCCCTGCCCCTTCCATCTTCCTCCTCTTCCTCCTCTTCCCTCCTCTTCCCCCCTCTTCCCTCCTCTTCCTCCCCAAACAGTCCACGCATGGGACTACCGCCGCTACGTCCTCCGCTCCCTCCCCCATTCCTTCTCCCCACCCCACAGACCTTCCGACGAGCTCCGCTACACCCAGAAAAAGATCGAAGCGAACTTCAGCAACTTCTCGGCGTGGCACTGCCGGACCAAAGTCCTCGGCGGGATGTGGGAGGGGATGGCGGTGGAGGAGGTCGCGAGGCAGAAAGATCAAGGTGGGTTGGCGTGAGCTGCTCGATATGGGTCGGATACGGGTGCAGGTGCAGGTTCAGGGGATGGCGACTGGTCTAGTCTTCTGCTTCCTGTTGTACTCCTTGTTTGGCTCGATCTGTCTTCTTCCCATGTCGTGATTCCTGGTCTTCCGGCATGCTCCATCTCTTTCCTCAGCCTGTTTTGCCTCTCATCAGTCGGCTCCTCTCTATCGTGGTCTATCGTCGCCTTCTCACCCATCGTCTGTCCAATCTCGATTCGAGGCAGCGTCGAGTCACCCCAATTTTCCTTCGATAATACTTCACCCGACCCTGACAGTACCTCCCAACTCCATTCCCCGCTCCTCCACGTACGCCTCATCCTTCCGCCTCATCCTCCCGCCCCCTGCACCAGGCCACGTCTCAGCATCGCATTGACTCGCATCGTGGACGCTGACCATCGATCTATCAGAGTTCGAACTTGTCACCCAAGCACTGTGGACCGACCCAGGCGATCAGTCCGGATGGCTCTATCATCGTTGGCTCGTCGGTAGCTCGCCCGAAGAGGCGGTGCTTCGTCGCGAGATCGGTTCGATTCGGGAACTGCATGAGACGGAGCCCGACTCAAAGTGTACGTGTGATGTGCCGGTGTGAGGTTGCCTGGATATGTCAGCGCCGCTGTCCATTTGTCCTCTCTCCCTCTCTCATCTTTTCCTCCCCGACTCCGATGACTCCTTCCTCCTTGCTTCCTTCCTTGCTTCCTTCCTCTTCCATCTCCATTCTAGTTGTTACTGCTCAACCGAGAGCCGCGACCAGCCCCAACCAAATCCACCGCTAATCCGTGCTCAGGGTGCATGAACGCTCTGGCTCACTACGCCCTCCTCCTCGCCAGATCGCCGACCACCCAGGCAGACGAATTGGCAAAGCTCCGCACGGAGGCGAAAGCGCTGTACAGCCGCCTCGAGACGGTCGATTCGGATCGGGCGCAGCGGTATCGCGATATGGTGGCGAGGTGTTGAGTCGTTCCGGATACGGTTGCTACGACGGGCGTGGCGTGGGAGTGAGAGAGAGAGAGAGTTGGAAAGGGAGTGGGAGTGGGAGTGGGAGTTGGAGTGGGAAAGGGTGTGCAAGTGTGCAACTCCGCGTGGGACGTTTCGGTGCTTTTATGACATGCCATCTCGGGATCGAGCATGCGAGAGTGGATCACGAACAGAGCAATTTCCCAACAAGTCTCGTCCCTCGAGACGCCGAGTCATGATCACGGCCACTTTCTTTACCACAGGGCTGATCTGCCCTTTCTCAACCCGCATTCAGTGATCGTCAATTGTGATCCATCGTTCGTGACCTGCTCGATCTGACACGCCCCGGATGTGTCACCGCCACCGCTCCCCACGAGCACCCTAGCCCTCCACCTTGTTCCCCATGAGACCCCTCCCAAACGCACCGGCCACGACCCCGAACCCGTCGTCCGCCTCGCGCACCTCGGAGAGGAACAGGTCGTGTCTGTCCGCCAAACTCGTCTGGTTCCGCCGGATCTCGCGGATGACCGAGTGTTGTCTCGCGCAGAGGATGCACTCGGGGTCGGAATCGGACAGACACCTGTGGCGCAGTGTCAGCACTGGCTCGGACGAGTAGTCTCGCGAAGCCCGGATCCGAAACCCAAGCTCGACGTCCACGCCGACTCACCGCTGATGATACGAGTGCTTGCACATAAAGTGCACGCTTGGGAGGTCGAGTTGGCCACCACACGCGGCGCATCGTGTGACTTGGAAGACCTCTGGCTGCCTTGGGTTGGCAAGATCCACAATCTCTTTCTCCCTCGCAGCAGTTTCCGATCTGTAGCTTTCAACGAGGTGTTTGTCCTGAACGCGGAGTCAGCAATTGTTGCAGTTGGACGGAACGAACGGGTGATCATATCGAAAATATCGTATCACGCACCGATTCCACGTCCTGCCTCGTCTCTGCGACTTTGACCTTGAGCCACTCCTTGACTGTGCCGACGCTGGCTACTCCGTTGCGTGACAGGAGCTGCACCACCGCAAGGGGCGGCATGATCCGGAGCTCGTCGATGGTCTCCAGAAGCTCCGGTAGCTGCTTGGCGTGTCGCGAGAGGATCTCGGGGGACGAAGTGAGATAGCGCAAAACGAGCGGGTAGAGGTGGTGGTTCGTCGGACCGTATAGCGCGAGGTAACGAAGTACTACGTCCGACGGCGAAGGTGACGATGAGGATGCGGGTGCGGATGCGGATGCGGGACGTAAGTTCGTCGAGTCGCCATTGCTGTTGCTGTTGCCTTTGCCGTGGGGTTGCGGTGGTACCCCAACCAGGGGTTGCGCCATGTACCACCGGAGGACGTCCTCGTACATCCCCATATTCTCCCAAAGTCCGACAAGCCCATCGGTGAAGTCTGCGGTGGAGCAGAGGATGAGCGCGTGCATGGGATCGTAGGGGAGTTGGCTCTGTAGCAGTCCCAACGCCTTTTGCCTCGATGCCGTCGAAATCGCCTCGCTTGTCGACGACAGTGCTGATAGGTATATCTCGAGGAGGGTATTCCACACTGCGCGTTGATCGCTAAGAACTGGGTCCAGGAACACGTCATCCGCAGAAGGCGGTCCTCGGGTCGAGAGGGGCTCGGTCGCAGCACGTTGTCGACTTTGGGTTGGACGAGGAACAGTCTGGTTCCACAGAGTCGCAGCGACAGATTCCAGGAAACGCTCAAATTGGTCTCGATGATCCACAAAGTGCGCAAAGTACTGACGCGGGGACGGCGGCTCGTACGTCGGTCCATCGTCCACCGCAGAAGTTAGGGCATCGACCAGTCCGTTCACCTCGCTAGGCTCGGCGACTCGTGCCCCCTTGCTGTCGCCGTTTGGCTGAGGTTGAGCGGGCCGCGCATCCGAAGCAAGTCCAGACGAAGCTCCTGCTGGTGCGTCGCCGGTGAACATTCCCGCCACCCGGTTGTATCCCAGATACGACAACACGGCCGGTCCGCCGGGCCCATTCGCTTTTGCCTGTTCCAAATTCGCCGTCAATGGGAGCTTCTTCCCCAACGTTCCGGAACATAGCTCGATGAGTAGATCTGTCGTTCCTTCGGGAACGTGATGCAGTAGCGTCCTCCCATATAGCACCATGTTCTCCTGGCACTGTCACCGAATCAGCTCATCGCTCGTTGCTCGTCGAAGAAGTATGTCTTCGAGGCACTCACCGCATCTGGTCCAAGCCCTCGCAAGTATTTCAGAGCCTCATCGTACTGCTCCGCATCCTCGATCTGTATCCGGAGATACTCCTCATGCCTGCCATACTTCCTTGCGAGGTACGTCGCGTGCTCAAAGAACCCTGCCTGGCGACACACCCTGATGGCCGTGTCGAGATCGAAAGGCAGCTCGTCGGTCGTGTCGCCAGACTCTGTCCTGATCGTCTCGGATCGAATGAAGCTGTCGAGACGGGACCGGTCGCCAGTTTTGGTGTAGCAGTTCAGGAGGAGGGTCGTGAGATCAGGATTCGCCAGGCCCCGCGAGTGCAGTTCTTGCAAGTACGTGGTGAGGTTGTGTATTCTCTGAGCGTCGAGGAACTGGGCAGGTCAGTGGGAGAGCCATCGTGGATGAAGGCACAGGTCCTGGTATAGGTCTAGGTGGGAGACGAGCCACTTACCTTTCGGATGACGTAGCTTGGCTGAAGATGGCCGAGAGTCTTCACGAACTGAGCCATCGCGCCGTCGAAATCGCCCTTGCCGTAGAGATAGTCACCATAACGACGATGAATATCGGCCACGCCCGCTTCGTTGATTCCCTGCGATCGGGCGAGACTGATAGCGAGAGTGTACAAGTTCCTCCGATACAGCACCTCGAGCTTGGCCGCGGTGGTGTGTTCATCCAGTCTCGCTAGCTGATCAAATGTCAGCGAAGTTAAAAGGTCGGTGCTCTATCTTGATGCGGATCGGCCGTTCTCACCTTGTTGTTCCCACCAAAAACAAAGATCCCGCCCCACTGGCAGAAGACGTCACGCACGCCATCCCTAAACGTGCCAGAGTAGGCGACGACCTTGTTCTGCAGGTCGAACACGGTGACTTTGGCGATATCCGTGCTGGCATCACCGGAAGAGGCGGCTTTGGAGACGTAGTGACGGACCGTGGCCGAGGCGCTGGAGGCGGACGGGACAAAAGGTGGGGAAACGATGATGAGGTTGTGTTTGAACACGGTGATGGAGGATTTGGGGCCTGACACGATGTATTAGCGCCAACTCGCGGCTCGCGGCTCGTGGCAGAATGGGTTTTCCAGCTCGCATACCTTCGTAAGCATAGCATGCCCCACGGCCTTCCGGTCCGTAGAGGTAGATCGCTTCGTCTCTCGCCAGGACCATCTCCCGCCTCTCCCAATCCATCACTGCGCACCCAAGCCCACATCCCAGCTCATCCACCGTCCGCGCCTCCCCGCCTTTACCAGACACCGGCGCGCTGAGCACCCTGTTCGTCGTGACGATGAACAAGCTGAGCGAGGAGGTTCCCGACTTGTCGCTCTCGGGCGCGCGGGAGGGCGCGGTGGCGGAGGGCGAGGAAGCCTCGCGGAAACCTAGACCGGTGACGGGTTCGGGGGATTCGTGAATCACGCGGGCCTTCGGGAGGGAGGTAAGCGAAGTGGGAGACGTGGTTAGGGATTGCAGGAGGTGTCGGTAGAGAAGAACCGTTCCGTCGCCGAGGCCTATGGCTAGGTGTGACAGGTTCGAGGTCAGGGCGACGGCAGAGACCTGGTTACACATCAACATGGGCTCTGTGCGCCGAAAGGGTGGAGGTTCGACTCACCGGATGCGGTCTCTGTCCATGCTGTATCCGCACATTACGCATCAGGACCGGTCCAGAAGCACGTTCTGACCCCTTTCGCTTCTCATCCCTCGTGAGGTCCCAGATCTTGAGCACGGGATACCGACTGCCCTCTTCCTCTCCGATCGCAACGAGCAGCCCACCAGCTTCGACCAGAGCCGTTGCCCGACCTGTGCCTTCCCACGCGCGGAACGATCGTTCGGTCGCGAACTGCCTGTCTAGGAGTGCGATGTTATTTCCCGAGGCGAGGATGACGGAGGGAGCCAAAGGTGAGGATGGGGATGTCGGAGTGAGGACGATAGGAGGCGCGAGGTCCTTCCGTTCGTAAGCCCGGATCAACTCCGACCGTCAAGTGGAAGAGCTCCTGACTGGAGCTGAGGACTCACTCGGAGGGCTCGCGGAGACTGTGAGATGTCATCGGCATCTTTGACATCCTCCAAGTCGAAGAAGGTGAACTGTCGCCATTGAGGGGCCGATAGCTGCACGGGGCGTGGGGTCAATAGAGACACTTGGGCTAAATGGTATCTGTGACTTACCGAGGCGGGCTGCGATGGTCCGGCGGTGGAAGAAGCCATGACGGGAACCCTGCGACCGCTTTCTGCCGATGCTGACAGACGACTATCCTGCAGAACCAGACGTGAGTGGGGAAGTGAGTAGAGAGAGAGAGAGTATCATAGAGTGATCCCATTTGCATAGTCAGTCATTGACGCTGCGGTGCTCCTGCCCCGTCACGACGTCACGTGCTGCATTGCGGGATCAAATTAGGCCTCTTGTGTGGTGTTCCCTGGGCCAAGATCTTGTAAAGTCTGCAACTCTCACTTCATCATCTTCATTACCGCTCTACTTTCGCTTGGTCTCACACTCAGGCCGGTCGGCAGAGGGCCAGAGACGACAGCGTAGTGTGCCGCTCACACTATCCGATCGGACCTGTTGACCCTTCATCTTGGATTATTGTGTCATGCCGACTATCACCGACCTCCCGCCCGAGGTGAGTGTGCTCCTCGACTCACCCCAAGGCGTTGATCTCCCGTCTGACTCTGGCAGATCATCCTTCAGATCCATCTACTCGCCCAGAACCCCCTCCTCCCCCAAGCGCATCCATCTCTGTATCGTCCCCTCCACTCTGCCTCGACCCACTATGTCGCGACGTACCTGCTGGCGCTGTACTCGGCGTACGGCGCGGACGAGGTGCTCGTGCGCGCTCTGAGACATCCAGTGTGCGACGTCCAGGTAGCGAGGGACATTCGGAGGATATGGGACAAGCGCCGAGGGTATCACGAGCCTGTAGGGCAAGAAACGCGATTGCGGAGACGGAAGGGAGATACCGGTCCCGGCGGCGAGGTTGCTGGGCATCCTGTGAAGGGCGCAGAGGCATCACTACAGCCGGATCACCCGCAGGAGGAGGATGATGCGGACAAATCACCGCACCCGCCAGAACCCACCGCGCCAGCACTCTCATGCTCGGAACTCCCTCGTCGTCTTTTCCGCCCAGATCCTACGTTACACTCAACAGCTCATTCAACCCCACCGCGAGTGCATATACACCCCCTGCTCGAATACCTCTTCTCGACTTACCGCCCTTCGCCAAATTCGCACAAGGGCTACCCGCTCTGCCGCGGCGTCCTCACCTCAAACACTCGGTTGGTATCCTTCCTCCTGTCCCACGGTGCCGATCCGGGCATAAAGGACTGTCTGCCAGTGGAAATCGCCGTGCAGATGCGGGATCTCGGGATGATCAAGCTGCTGGTAGAACGACTTCCGGCGGATACAGCTGGGTCTACAAGCCCCGGGCACTGTTCAGGATCAGGATCAGCATCAGGACCTGGACCTGGTGCTGGTGCTGGTGCTGAGACCCCATCGCCGCGAGGGCAGAACGGGAGGAAAGGCAAACGGATCAAGCTGGGAGATCGGGTGACGATCACCAGCAAGCTCGTCGAAGCGGCGATCAAGTCCGGGTCGGATGACATTGTTCATTACTTTGTCCACGACAAGGGTGAGTCGCAAATCAATCACTTGTCCTGAAAATCAATCACTTGTCCTGATCTGCTGTCGTCGGGAGTGTTTGGGCTCACTTCTCGCTTGTAGGCGTTATGCCTCCTCTGCGATCCATCATGAAGCTCGGCAAGCCGGAGGGCGCACGACAACCAGATCTATCCGCAAATATCAAATCGAGGCGCACATCCACTCCCACCAGATCAATCATCAAGAGAGCTGTATGAGTGTCCGCGATTCAGCGTGCCATGTTGTACTTTGTTGTACGCCTATCGGCATGCGAGTCGGATTGTCCCCGCGCGTAGCAAAGATGCATTGTGCACTATGATGTGCGGCAGATACACTGTCCATAGATGACTCGTCGGCGTAGTAGGCGTCGCGTTCCGGAGGCTAGATGGAACGCGACGCGATGCGCACCTTGAACGTCCCTTTCGGTTGCAGCATGCCCAGGCCTATGCGCTGTGCGTCCGGCGTGAGAGTGTCATTGGTGACCGTCACATCGGCCAAGGTGATGAAGGAAGCAATGAAGGTGAGGATCTCGGCAGAGGCGAAATGTCGGCCTAGTTCCCTGAGCAGATGGTCATGCCGCATGAGCCGCTCGACTCACCTTCGCACATGGATACGCCCCCACCAAAAGGATTCATGACCCCTTTAGCCCGTCCGTCAAGGAATCGGGTATGATCCCACTTTGGCGCATCCACCCCCCACTCGCTCTCCGGCGACACTGCGTTGGGTCGCGAGACGCAGACCACCTGATCGTCATGCTTGAGCGCGAGACCTCTCTCGGCGCCGATCCCTCCTGCGCATAGTCCGGGGGGTAACACGCAGTCCTTCTGGACCACACGCAGGGAGAAGGAGTCGGTGTAAAGCCGGAGGGTCTCTTGGAAGCACGCGTTGAGTTCCGCGAGAATGAGGACGAGTTGGGATTGGGGCAGGTGGAGAAGTGTGGAGAGATGGGGTGGGTCGAGCCGGGAAATGGCTGTGTCGATCTCGGATCGGAGAGAGGGGAGGATGTGCGGGTGTCGTAGGATCTCGGCGATCGCCCAGATGGCACCTGAAAAGAAGAGAAGAAGATCAGCCCAATGCAAGCGACACCACAAGGACAGCATGAGAGTCGACTCTGGTAAGTCCCTCACCATTCGGGGCATTCGCCTCTAGAGCCCACAGATCGCCGAGAAGAAGCGCCGCGACATCCCGCTTTGGCCACGCCTCGGCCTCAGCCACCTCAACCATGGCCATCAATGCCGGAGCAAGAGTCTCCCTCTCCTCGGACGTGACGCTGTCCCACCACTCCTCAACCAGGCTCAGCATCGTCTCTCGAGCCTTCTCCGCTGGCTTCTTTGCGAACGAGGGTAACTTGCCGAGGTTGAGCAGCGGAAAGGCCTGGTCAAACGCGACGAACGGGGCTTTGGTAGCCGCAGAAGGGAACGAGGAGGAGAAGAACGCTTTGGAGGAGGCAGTGTACTGAGTGACGTGTGAGTGAGTCTGCCGGATAAATCGGTCCGGGGGAGGGACGAAGGGGAACAGAGACCCTCAGTCAACTCACGATAAGATCAAAGGCAAAGTCCGCGAGATCAACCTCTTCGTCTGGCCCCAACGCCTCTAGCCGGGCAGGTAGCATCAATTCGAGCAAGTCGGCATACCGCGTGATCGTCCCGGCGATAGCGCCAGGCTGCATCGCGCGATGATGGCCCGGGAAGAGCTGGGCGTCTACCGCGGGATGGAACGAGTTGTCCATGGACTGCAAAGAGATCAGTACCGGCCCAGATACGTCCGCTAGCCAACAACCCAGCGTACGCGCCGCTGGGTATGGACGGTATGACTCACCATGCCGAATACAGTGGCTGTGATGAATTTGCGGAAGAAGAAGAAATCGCTGACCCGGGAGTTAGTCGCTCATCCCCCTCGGTCACCACGGATCCGCTCACAAGTTGCTCGAGTTCTTGTAGACATAATTGATGACCTGCACCAAAACCATGAGTGTCTCTACCACCCTCTCGGCATCTGATGATCATATCTACGCGTCGCCTCCGCTACGTACCGGTGTGGTAGTAACGAAGATCCTCGTCTCGCCCATGACCCTCGCCCTAAACACGGGGCCGTACTGCGCCGCTGTATCCCGCCAGAAGGAATCTCCTCTAGTCATGGACAACGCGCTGCCCAGGAATGGCACCCAGTCCGGGATGACCGGGGGCCGGGGCACGCCATGATGCGACTCTGATGGTCGGAGTGACTGAACGATGCGCCGGAGAATGAGGAGGAAGGCGGTGATGCTCGGGAAAAGGAGGAGGGAGGAAGTGAGAGCGGAGAACATGGCAGCTTGCGCCGACGGAACCCACTTTGGTGAGCCCTTGCTACTCCCAGCAAGCCAAGCCAAGGCGGCGTTGAGAGAGTTTCGAGACTTTGAGATATCGCTGAAAGCTGATTGATTTCATCCTGGACGTCGCATCGCGTCGTACGAGCTACGCCACAAACAGGCACCCGGTCACCTGAAACCCCGGCGACCGCCCGGGTTCGGCGGAGGATCGAATCCCTCTCCTGTCGATAAATGCTATGTCACCTTGTCCGGCCGATGTACCCTTCCTGACAGCGGACTGGCGCTTGGATCCAGCGGTTCTCGAACTTGTCGCCGATGCAAAACTGTTGACTTCTTCGTTGCTCACGTGATGAGAGCCAACACGGATACTGTCGGGACCCACCCATTACGGATGGGCCAAACCCCCTCTGCGGCACAAGGCCGGTGAAGACGTGCAGGTACAAGGAGGTGGAGTGGGAGAGAGGGGCCCGACAAACCTAGCGCGCGAGTCCCCAACCGGAGACGACCCGAAGCAGAACTGGTCTTACAGAACTAAGAACGGTCCCTCGGCGCGGTGAGGAGGGGGGGCAGTTCCAGCAGTCAAATCAGGACCGTTCGGACCAGCTTCCACGAGAGTGTGGCCGGCAACACTCCCCCTTCCTGCTCATCCGGCCATCGGTCAACCCCATGTTCTCGATGATCGTAAGACGTCAGTCAGAATGGCGACGGGGCCAATAGAAACCGGGTCAAGACGCGCCACAGCTGGCTGGATGTGGTGGCACTACGCCGCCACCGTGGTCGCGACGGGAGCAAAAAGACAAGACATCGCGACGAGATCGCGATGAGAGCAAAAAGAACAGACAGAAGAGGGATTCGAACCCCCGCCGCCGAAGCGAATCGATCTGATGGTTTGCTTGAAACCAAGTTCTAATCGATCTCCTTAGACCACTCGGACATCCTGTCATGTCTGAGATCGTTTGTTTGTCATTATAAGACGCAACTATCAAACTGAGCGCGAATTCGTGATCCACCATCCCTAGAGTCCTGGTTCCGTCACCCGTTCCATTGCTACGGTCATATAGTCATGTCCCGCGTCATGTTAGAGCCATGTAAGGCACTTCGTGGCATCCCCTATGCATCGTGAAGTATGTGGTATGGTGACTTGTACCTCCGTCACTTGGTGGACTCTGTCCCGTTGTCGCAGCAACGCGCCACACGCCTTTCGCGCGCGGACATCCCCTCTCGCTGCCAGCTCCTGTTGCGGGGCTTTCCACCTTAGTAAACAGTCTTGTAGTAACCGTGAGGGAAACTTCGTCCGTATGGGTTCAGCTTGCCGACTGGAACCGAATCAGCTGCCGCTTCTCCACTCTGGCACCATGTTTCCCACTCACCGAACCCTCCGAGTTCCGGTCTGAGAGGCATCTATGCGCTCCGTCAGCACTCTGCCATCATCTTCACCGGCCACATCACTTTGCGGGACAGGGAGACATCCACGTCCAAGATGAGGCAATGGCTGTCGCTATGCAGTATCGATCAAGACCTAAGTCACTCACTGGCCCATACTTCGGCCACCCATAGTTAAATGGCATCCCCCCATTTCCCGTGACGCCATACACCCCCGTCCCCCTGCCCTCCATCGCAGCCACCACAGCCGGTGGCAGACCCCACTGCGGCGGCTCGGGTACTTCCCACGGTACGTGCGCCCAGTATCCGAGAGAGTTACCGCCGGACGCGAGCGCGAGGTGCGGACCGTTCACGTTGCCGTTGTCGAAGGGGTGGTGTTTGGTGAATGAGGCGCCGGGGTGGGTGGCTAGTAGCGGGTGGACGCCGAACATGCTATAAGGTGAGGCCAGGTTCAGAGGGAGGCGCGAGTCGTCCGAGAGAGAAGTGGACAAGCAACTGCTAGGTATCTGACTTGGGGGAAATCAGACCGAAGTCTGGTCGTGCAGTTCGGGGGAAGAACAAAGGAGTATAGTGAGACGATGATTCGCTTGCTTTCATCCAATCTGCGGAGACACGACGCTTTCTATATGACACCCCCGACACGCCTTCAAAGGACTCTTGGATCGGCTTCTTCTCGTTCATGCGTAACACACAGGCGACAAGCATCGAGCATCGTATGAAGTAGTTTGCAGCTGTATAAGAACAAAAGCATCGATCGATCCCTCGACACAGTTCGTTGATTCTATCTTCGAGAAGCACCACGATCACGTCTCGCAGCGCACATACACATTCGCCTCAACTCCCCTAGTAGTACCTCCGGTCACCATAGGCATACCACCCCCTGCCCCCCTGCATGCCTGGACCACCGGGGAATGTGGGGTTTCCCATCGGATCGATGGGCTGGTTCCCGTACGCGACGCCGGACTGGGCGCCATACGTGTAGGGGTGCATGCCCTGTGTCGAGTCAGCCAGATCAGCGGGTCCCTGAATATGTACGTGTAGGGGAGAAACGTTCCGCCACGTACCGGTGCGGCTTGCGCCTCTGGGAGCATCCCGTGGGCAGTCTGCACCCCGCTCCTTACCCCCATCCCGCCCATACCTCCGCCCATGGCCATAGCGACCGGCGGCACTCCCATGCCTTGCATGGGGCCTTGCATCGGCATACCGCCGTATCCACCGGGCATCCCCATCCCTCCGTTCGGCATCATCTGCCCCGGCATCATTGCCATTCCGCCGCCGCCCATCGGTCCCATGCCCTGCTGCATGGCGTAGGGAGGCATCTCTGCGATGGATCAGCCACCACTCATGGACACTGAACTATTGTACAGGCAGATTGGGGCACTGGAAGTCGGAACACCGACTCACGACCGTACATGCTCCTACGACGCATGCGGCGCGACTCGGACTCGGTGTCACTTTCGTCGTCCGCACCGTAGCCGGAGAACCGGCTTCGAGGATGGTGGTGGTGTCCACCTGGCAGGTCGTAGTGCTGCGACGGAGTCAACGTGGTCCACACAACAACTCGCAGTAGGGTGTTGTGTACCAGTACAGCGACGGCAGGCCACGCCACTCACCCGGTCAAACAGGTACTTTGCGGTAGCAGCCGCGTACTGCGAGGCCTCCTCGACGTTCGCGCGGGAGCTGCGAGGCTGGACTCGGTCCCACAGTGAGAATACTACGTTCGTTTCTCAGCGGAGCGGCCGGGGGGTGCTGTTGCTGACTTACACTCCGCCACGGCTAGGCCCACCAATCTCTCTCGGTTCTCCTGCGACGGATAAGAGTGGAATGCTGTGTAATGGTCCCTGTCCCAGAGGCTGTCGGCGAGAGCGTGAGCGTCTTCGTCAGCCACTCCTGCATCGGATCCGGACTTAACGTCGATGCGCCGGAATGTGGGACTCACAGGTAAGCCTGGTACGCCGCAGCACCCCCCAGGGTTTTGTTCCCTGCATCCTCCCCTTCGCCCGACGAGTAGACTCGGCGATGGGCGTCCCTCGCTGCGCCCTCGGAGAGGTGGCGGGTGGCGAAGAAGTTGGTCAAGGTGGAGATCTGCGAGAGACCGTCAGCGCCGAAGTCTGTAAGGTCATTGTGATCGTTTTCATCGTCGTGCTTCGAAGTTGAAGCTGAGACGACGTCCTGTAGGGTCCTCATGCGCAGCGCAGGGAGATGGATCAAGGGATGGTGGGGTAGATGGCGATACACCTGATCTCGTCACCCACAATGTTGTCGAAGAAGGAACGCTCCAGTCGACCGCCCGAATACTGCGCGTTCGCCTGGACGGGGCATCAGCTCTGGCGGTGACCACACGGTTAGCGCTGGCATCACTCACGATGTCCCATGCCCCCCAAGTGGGTTCTGGCTTGTACGCCAGCGTGGGGAGGTTGTATTCGTACCCCTACAGGACGCACCGATCAGCTTAACATCGCGTCTTGACCGGATTACCACACTCTCGGTACCCCACACCACACTCACGAGCTGCCTGTAGGCCTGTCCGTAGCCCATACCCATCCCGCCCATCGGGTTCATCTGATTCATCATACCATTCTGCATCCCCGGCTGCATCATCATTCCCGACTGCATCCCGGGCTGCATGATCCCAGGCTGCATCATCATCCCGGGCTGCATCCCCTGCATCCCCTGCATGCCTTGCATGGCCCCCATACCCATCATCCTCGGGTCCATGCCGCCACCCATCCCCATTCCCATGTTTGGCGCGGAGTAGTATCCCTGCATGGCCCAGGCTTGACGACGGAGGGAGTCGAGGGAGGCGGTGCGGAGAAAGTAGAAGAGGGGGTGACGAGGGAGTGGGTTGGGGTGTTTTCGTCTATGGCGATGGAGGTGGGCGAGGTGGGCGAGGTGAGCTGCCAGGTTGTGGTGGCGATGTGACGAGGTGGCGAGGTTGAGAGAGCAAGAAGACGGGGATGGGAAGAAGAATAGATGTATGTATGCGGACAATAAGTAGTGGTTTATTCGATGTTGTTTGATGGAGCCAAAGGAACCCCACCCACCGCCACCTCCATCACCGCCCGCCAGGCCGAACCACCGCCTCTTGACGCACCGTCGCTCGGACGTTCTTGCATGTGTGTGTGTGTGTGTGTGTGTGTGTTTTTACTGTGTGGCCGTTGAGCGCACACAGAGAGCCCATTTGTTATGCTGTATGTATTGTATGTCGATATGGACACGCCCCCACATGCCATCACGATCACCAAATACAGTGTCGTCACAAGCGGCACTGCCACACGAACACCCTCCATCAGTTATACTGCATCTCCGTATCTACAAAGTATGCATAAGCCCTTCGTGACCCATCCGATGTGATCGCGCTGAAGGATCAGTACGCCTTTGCCAAAGCATCTGTACGCCCAATCTAGATGCTCCAAAACGGCCGGAAGATCAAGTGACCTACGTCTAACCTTGGCAGGCAAGGATTCGGGTGGTTGGCAGTTCTGATCGCCACTGAGCCCCAGGATTTAAGCGTAGGTTCGTCGCTGAGTATGTGCATGCGTGATCAAGCACTTGCTACTCAGCCCGTCGACATGGGGACACACCAAGTCCACCAGTTGGGCACGAGCTTGTACTGACTTCTGGTCAACGAGCGATGCCGCCGATACATGACGCACGCCCGAGAAAAGGTTGCGTCGAAAGTCGAGTCGACGTACTACTCAACTTCATCGGCGAAACACGCATCTGATCGATGGCGTCGCGTACGCAATGACCAAAGCTTCGCCATCCGCTTCCAGCGCCATGGCAACCTCTCTATGTGACACCGCATTCGGAGAGATGCATGCATGTCCCAGCGTCACCCGCCCATCTTGAGCAAGCAATTACCACGCTGATGTGTTGCGGCTCTGCGGCTCTGCTTCTCATTTCTCGTCCGTTGTTAGTGTCTGTTGTCGCCTTTTCTAGCGATCGCCGATCGAGGTCAATGCAAAGATGGGGTGGGTACAAGGCGGGGGATGGGCTCCTTGACAACATGACGGGTTGCGCCTGGCCTCACGCCCCATCTAGGATGTACGCTGACTCTGGGGCTCATTCCTCATCTAGGCTCGCGAAATTGTACAGAAGCATGCTATCGACCGTCCTCGCGGGGCTCTTTCTCGGAGTAACGATTTTGACCTGGCGGTTGGACGCCTTCACGAGTCTGTGCGGCGTTGCAGGTGAGCCGGCGGTCCCGTTCGATATTCCCCCAGCTTATCGCATCCCCACGTCGGGCGGTCCTGTTTGCTGAGCCTCGATCTAGACACCGATGCGCAGTCGCCCAATGGTGCTGGGGTGCACTCTCGCCCTCAGCAGGGATTACTGCAGTATCAAAACTCGGTAAGTGACCACACAGCACTGCCTCCAGGTTACAGATCAACGCCAATGCCGCGAATGATTAGGCAGACGATGTCGCCCTCATGGTACCAAAGCAACTCGTTATCCGGAGCATTGCAACCAACAGTGCTGGCTTGGGTTCTGTCGTGGCGCAACTCCGCTCGAGCTTTGCCCTGGCATCCATGCTGGATGCTGACTTTGCCACCTTCCCGCTTCTATCGGAGCACGATTACCGCGCCGCTTCCCTTCTGGGCCTCGACCGCCTTCCATGGTCCCTCGCGGGGAACACGACTCTGTGTGCGGTTTCCGCCACGATACCTCTGCATCAAACGCGGGAGCTGATCGATACTTGGTGCTCGTCCACACGGTCAGATCCCACACTGGCGGAAGAACGCGCAGTCGAACTCCAGCAGCACTTCAGTGGCTGCGGAGTAATCCTGGATGATCGACCTTGGGACGTGCGGTACGACATGTCCATGTGCACGTGGGAGTGGGTCAGGCGGATCTTCTCCAATCTCGGCCCAGGACTGCGCGATCGACAGCGTGGTATCGGCCTGCACATCCGCTGGGGGGATATGTTCGCGTCCCCATCGGAGAGCGACCCAATCACTCGAGAGCGTTCCACGCCCATCGACGTCGCATCGCGACTGCTCGGCAAACTTCGAGAGTGCGGCGTGGAGGACGAGCTGAGCGTGTACATGGAGCTTCACAACGCTACCATGCTCGAGGGACTTGGTGAGGTGTACCGCATTGTCGATACGGGGGATTCGGTGGCCGACCTGATCGACCTCGCATCGAATAGGATCATGGTTCTCGACATAAGCAGCTACACGGTGCTGGCGCATCAGATGGCCGGAGGAGGGCTTTCAATCGTACCCGACGAGGATAGGGCGCACATCACATGGCACGACAACGGCGTCAACAATGTCCTGAGGTGGAACGAGGTACTGTCCACCTCGTGCGCGGAACTGCACAACATCATAAATCATTGACCGACGTCTTGCTGCCTATTAGCAGAGCTTCGCTGGGTCAGTACTCGTTCAGTACTTCGGTCCAATACGTCTTCGAGTGCAACCTCCATTCTGTTGTGATTCATATGTACCAGCACTGCAGTGGATGTTCGGATTGGTCCGGTTGGCATGAGCATGGCTTCCGGCCATCGCGCCGCCTGGACGGAGAAGCACGTACAGTACAAGACTGGACGACGAGAACCCCGGAGGCTTCCCTCTTGCACTGATCCATACACCACGAAGAACTATCCGTAGGGCGCATAATGTCCGCTACTCCTCGTAACACAGAATGTCCTGGCATCCCCCTCCCCTCCTTCAATCCCACACTTCGCTTGATACAGTATGTGTTCCAGTGGTCCGGCTTCTGCATCTACTCTCTACCAGTCCTAGCCCATCCTCTCCGGCTTCCAGTGCTGCTCTTGCGAGCCTCAATCCTTGAAGTACCAAACAATGTGCTGGTTGAGCACACATCTGTTGCAGGCGGTGGCAGCGACGGGCATACGCTAGGGCTTTTGAGACCAGGGGGCACTTGCAGTGTAACCAACCGCTCGGCCATCGTCCGTCAGTGGCGTGGGAGGGCCTTGAGGGGCGACTACGAACACCTCCCCTGGGGATACCAGGTTGGCTCGAGCCTGATCCCGAGGCCGACGGGTTGTGGCTCCGGGATCTGAGGACCAAGAGGCATAGCCGGCGGGCCCCATAACCACGGGGACTGCTGGGATCCCCACATCGTAGGTGACTGCACTGGTGATGTAGGGGGTGGCGTCGCCCATGGGACGCACGTCAGACCCGGCCAAGCGCTTGTCGGGGGTGGAGAAGGGAGCTGCCCGACATGGGTGGGATTCACAGGTTGGCCAGCCAGACCGACGCTGTGATCGTACATCCCAAGAACATCGGGCGGGTACGAGAAGACGAGGAACGGCGTGTAGGAAGTCGGCGGGGTGGGATTCGGTGTCATCGTCCTAATCGAGAGAGGGGGTCGCTTCGAGGCTTTCGAGATTGCTTTCTTGTGCCGCTCCGCGCGATTGGTCTCAACTGGGACCGGTGCGTATTCGCATACCGCGCCGTGACCTACACGCTGGCAGTTGCCGCACGGTGATCCACCCAAACATTTGATTTTGCTGAGATCCGCGCAGAAGCGGACACGCATCAGTTCTCGTCCCTGGGAGCAGAGAACGATTGTTTCCAGTGCTAGGTACTCGCACTCACCGGCGGCGGCAGTATGTGCAAGCCATGGCGATGCGTGCATGACGGCCAGGTGATGAACCCTGCGGCAGAGTCAGGCTGGTGGTTGCCAACAGCGGCGCGGACGTTCGCACAGGGGAGGAGAGGGCTCCAGGGCTCATACTGTACTCGTACATACCTGAACGACCGATCCGGGCGGAGGCACGATGTCCTCGATCATGGAATGGCGAGCGGAGACACGACGAGATCACCAGTCGGGAGTGCGTCTAGGTTTGCATGGGGTGCGAGGAGGTGGAGAAAGTGACCATCTACTGTACGCAAATACAGTAAGGCGTCTTTGAGCTATAGGGGGGAGCGGGTTTCTACTGGGACCGACGAGTGGAATGGGCGATGCACAGTTGAGATGATCCCAGGACAAAACCTGACCGAATGATGAAAAACCCAGCCGGTCGCAGTGTGGAACGCTGATGCTGTGGATAATCACAATGGTCTCTGGCTGGGCAGAGGAGTACATATCATGGCCCTCTTTCAAGGATGGTTACTAAGGGCGGGCGCTGCGTCAATGGCTGTCGGAGATGTCAAGGCGACTGGAAGCAGCTCGGCAGAGGAAGACAGAGCCGGCTTTGGCCGATCGACGTGGAGCGCACCAGACTCAAGAGGCGTGGGGATGGGGATGGGAAAAAGGGCAGCGATGTGGTAGCTTTGCGTAAGAATGGGTCGGATGTCAATTCCATCCTTCACATTCCTTGGGCAGTGGGACGGCGGGCAGTCGTCGCACATCGGCGCGGATCTCACAATTTGACCGTGGTCAGGAAGTGTTGAAGGCACCTACTGTACGAGTGCGTCCTGGGAGCAGGGCAGTTCCTTTTCTCGGCTCCGCTCTCGTAATTCGCTATGAGCGTTGTAGCCCAGTCCCAGTGCGGTGTTTTGGGACCACCGGGTCCCGGTGCTCGAGCGCGTGCTCTTCTCTCGTTCCTCACCGGCTCAGATCCGCGAGGGTAGGGTGTCGGAACGACCGCGGTGACACCGTCCGAGAACGGCAGCCCCGCATCTCCGGACCATGTGAATTTGGCGTCGTCTGGTCAGCTGCTCCGGAACCATTGGGTGCGATTTTCCGAGGTTGTAACTCGTGTCTTGTATCTACGGACAGCGATAACGTACGAGTGCTCGCTGCCGGCACCCGGGTATCTGGATTTCGCTTTGGCGGTCGAGTACCATTGGTACTGCGAGTGCATCATGCATGTGCCTCTGGTATTCCCGGGGTCTCGTCGTCATTTCCACCCCCTGCCCGATGCTGTGCAAAGAGGTGCTCAGACTCGGCTCCTTCGCCGACACCACGGATGGGACCTGGATTGTCGTCACGACAACGACGCTCACACTTGATATTCGCAACTCCCACGAACCCGCACATGCAGTACTCATACAGTAGTCGCCTAGCATCCGTATCGCGATTGCTCCTGGCTGGGCCATGTGGGCCGTCGGCCCTTGTGTCGCTGCATGCACCTTCCCTAGCAGAAGCGAAGAGAACCGTCTGCATGATGTACGCACACGACCACACACAGCAGAAAGAGACAACGCTTGACCAAGAGTGTGCGAGTGTATTGAATGATGGCTGTTGTCCCTGACTGGGCACTTGGAAGCTTTTCGCCATGTCGGCACTTAAGGGGTCTCGTGTGCTTTAAAATCTAGCGATCGATTGCACACTTCCCATTCTCATCCTCAGCAAATCTACCCTGACCTTGACCTGGGAGTCTCCATCCAGCGGCAAAGGCGCGCCCTCTCCTTGAACAAGATCAGACCGAGGAGAGCGAGACCGTAGCCTGAAAGTGGGGTCAGCTGTACTCGTACGAGTACTGTGTCGGTCGATTGGAAAGGCGGGACACCGCGGCTGAGACTTACCTAGGATCTGCTGCGGTGAGACCGCTGAGCCAAGGAACGTGACGGAAAGGAAGATCAGAATGATGTCCTGCACGATCACCAGTCAGCAATGAGCATCCGCCAGTCACATCTCCTACGCCTGTGCGTGCATACACACGACACAGGCGTACGCACCTTGAGCACACCGCTCAGAGACGATACCACTGAGCCAGACGAGCGGATGAGCAGAACCGAAGCCACGTTCAGCGCAAAGGATAGCAGGCCGTTGGCCAACAGGATGGGCCATCCGAGACTGGGCAGCGCGCGGAACGGCCCGGAACCTTCAAGGAAGGGGAACTCGAACGCGATGGCGGCGAGGCAGACCTGTCTTAGTGAGCTTTAGCGGCTACTATCTGTGTTGGCGATGTATCCGTGGGAGGCCCGACGTACGGGAGCATAATAGTAGAGGCTGAGGAGAGGATTCAACTTGATGTCCTTCAACAGGACCTGGATCACCACGAGGCGAGAGGCCTCCGCCTATAGCAGAGTAGATGCTGTTCAGCCTTGGGCAGAGGCGAGTGTCAAGGGGGCAATCATGGACTCACAACCACAGCACCGCTCTGGCAAGCAAGCCCGAGGACGTTGTACCGCATCTGTCCTGTGCTGGCGATGATGCACCCAGATCCCACCATCAGAAGGATGATGGCAGTGATCGCGTTCAGACCTTGCAGGTGGCAGCTGTAAGCTTTGGGAACAGATACGTCGACGGATACGTCCGGAAGGCAACGACAACGACTCACGGGCTAGTCCCACTGCACACGAGATCAGATGCGCCAAGACGGGGATCGATGCCTATGCGATACGAAGGGCTACTGAGCATCGGACCTCGACGCTCCCGAGGATAGGAGCCAGGACTCACCTTGATCATCTGGACAAGATACACGCTGAGATGCACATAGGCCGCATTGCTCAGCACGAGGGAGACCGAATACAGGCAGCCGATAGGGACGATCGCGGTGGTCCATATTCGTCTCTGCAATCCCGTGACTTTGGTCCCCGCCAAATCCTGCAGACAAACAGCGGGCTCACAGGCAGAGGGGTCTCGGCCTCCGGTAGCAGATTCGTAGTAAAACGAAGGATATTGGTGCCCATGATCTGCGCCCTTTATCAGTCATCGGGAAACACCCTTGAGCGAGTAAGACATACAGCCACGACCATGTGATATGCGGTAAGAAACGCGGGCTTCAGACATGAGCAGTTGCCTACACCAACAAGCTACTGCGCAAGCACAGTCCGCATCGCTGCACTCACGAAGGCGAAGCCCTTGGTCGTAAAGATCCATTTGTTGAAGATTATCATGCCCCCACTGAGGCTGATCTACAGTACATATAGCGAGTCAGTCTCCCGCTGCGATGATGAACGGCAAGGCTCTGGACTCACCCAGATCGCTACTGCGGTTCGTATGAGCGGAGTCATTGCAGAGGCTTCTCCGGACGCAGGGCACATACTGATGATATACGGCGACACCCGATGCAGCCAACCACGACGTAGATTCGCTGGCAAGGAGCAAGACACGTGGAATCATGCGGCAAGGCTCTTCTGGCCGAAAGTCTTGGTTCAAAGGGTCAGTCCATCGCCCTGCTCCCTCATCCCTATCGATACTGCAGCAGAAAGGGTACTGAGTAGAGCCCGTACACAGATGTCCGCCAACAACGGATCTTGCGGTGTGGATGCCTGGTTTGCATACGAGTACTGGGTCGACAGCGAGGAGTGCCAGATCCCAACCTGGAATGACCCAGAGCTTTGGGCGGCACAGCAGGCGCAAGAGATCAGCCGGCTCGAGACTCTGGCTGACGGGGAATCGCTCTCGCCTGTATCATTACTCGGACGGACATTGTTATCAGCTCTAGCACGTACCAACGGGAAGGTACCTCATTGTTGCAGCAGTTTTGAAGCTGGTGCGCATTCGGATTCGTTGTGAGAGCTATGTTAAGTAGCCTGTATTTCTCTGCGAAATCATTGAACCACTGCATACTGTAAGTCGCTCCACACCTCCATGCCAGCCCATCAAGCGGGGAGAGTCTGCGCAACGAGCTTCCCGAACGTCAGATGTGACAGTAATTCTAGCTTTGGGACAGTCATAGCGCCATCCTATCCACTTCATCGGATCTCGAACCACGGCTTGAGACAGGGAACGCAGGAAAATGCAGTTGCATGCCACAGAGAAGGAAAATGGAGCTCACCGGGCCCGACAGATCATAGCAAAGGCGCCTGACCTCCTTCTTCCCTGCCATGTCTCTCCACAAAATCCGTTTCGTCTGTCTGGGGTGCCAGCAACCTCGCCCATTCCAAGTACAACCTGAAAGCATATGCCGTCATGTCGGCCCGTCTCCAGTTCGCGTTCGACCACGCTCTGCCTGCGTCTGCGATCTCTTTTGCCGGTGCGGACTCACCGCCTTGGCCGGAGAGGTCACCCCGGAACTGCAGTGATCAGCAGGGGAGCCGGCGAGATGGGTGAGGGAGAAGCGGGAAGGCGAAGGTGCTGGACGGCTCACGAATGCAATGGCGTCGTATAGGTCCGAGTAGTCCACCTGGATAGGGACGTAGTGCACCCATGCTTGCATCCTATCCGTCCACCATTCGGCTGCGTGTGCCACCATCAGCAGGACCGAACAGCATTGGGGATCGTAAGGACGATTGACATTACAATGTGCGGTTATGCGTGAAGACATGTTGAAAAAAACTCAACTCACGGAATATCGTCGACTTGAACACCAGAGAGCCGCCCGAGAGGAGACGCTGGAATCGAGCGGACCATGCGTTCCCGTCGCTTTGTTATGCTGTCAGTGCAGATCCAAGGATCGTGTTGGGGATGGGTCGTTTCAGCCCGTCTCACACATCGATGATGTATTTGTAGTACAGAGCCGCATCGTGCGAGATTCCCTCTGCGAAGTGGTATCCTCCCGCGATCTCCTGGCACGTCCCATCCGGGACATCACATTCTGTATGCACAAGTCAGTTGCGACCTCTACAGCGTCACACGTATCGTCACTCCAATTGCCCTCTTGTAGGGGGGCACATTTTGCGCATGGACGTACGGATGGGCTCGTCCACGAATGCGATGTCAAAGTAATGACGATTCGCCACTGCACGCGGTATCCTTCTCCGATCTTCCGCAACTGTCTTGCTTTCCATCCCCGCCGGGGGACCGAGTATCTCCAACTCGCCATACTCCGCATTCGCGACCTCTACCAGTCGTGGGCGTTGGGTGGCCTTCCATGGCGTGTTTTTCGAGTACGTGCTCCCCGTATTGCGGCCCCTCCATAGTAGCTTCTCCTCGACTTTTTCTTCCCACGGGACATGCCGCATTCCATCGACCACCTGCTCGACCGGCACACCCAGGATGTCCCCATGTAATCTCGTCTTCGCCAGGACGAACATGGGTGTCAAGGGTCCGCCCTGTAGGTTGACTCCCGCCAGGGTCCCGTGGAGTGGCACCATCTCCGGATGCTCGCATACGTCCATGGAGCGGTAGTGGTCCGCTATGAAGGTGTGCAACGTGCTTGTGTTGGTCCCCAGGTCCAGGCGCGCCCGCACCCCGCCGGTCTCAGCCCTCATGCGTGAGTCGGGCGAGCACATCGCAGACCAACCTCCACGGGATCTTTCGTTGTCCTCGGAATCTACTTCGTCAGCGATTGTTGACACTGCGCTTCTCTGCACCTCGTCATAATCCCTTTCCTTTGGTATCAGTGACCCGTGCATAAGCGCTCTGGAGAAATGCCGAAGAAATGAAGAATCACCTCACTCACATTGCCTCCCACGCAGTGTCTTCAGCAGGTCCTGCCTGTGGTCATATGTGATCGCCGTGGCGGGGTTATCATGTAACCAGTAAACCGCCTTGAAATCCTCCAAATATCTCACAACCGGCTCAATCAGCGCGATCTGGTCCTCGACCCGGTACTTGAAGTCGGAGACGCTGGTACCGCCCTCTTCTATCGACAGGAGCGTATGCAGCGATCCGTTCGTGACTTGCAGGGTGTACGTGGGGTGTCGGCCGCTCAGCTCGTCCTGGCGCCGACCCAGCTCCTCCGGCGTTAAAGCACGGAAGGGGAGGAGGTCCCGTTCAATCTGGTCGTACTCATCAGGAAGAGCGACGTTGTTGGCTCTAACGAGAGGTTCAGCAGAGTCTCGGGAGAAACCTGTACATGTATAGCAAAGAACCGAATGGAGCGCGAACAATGAAGACCCGAGGGGCCAGCTCGAGCGACACCTACGTGACGTAGTTCCACCACCGGTCGAAACCTTTTGGGGGCTGTCTGCCATACCGCCTCCGATACTCTTGTACCGCTTCTTTCAGGGACTTGCTCTGCCTGGCGAGCTTGCCATCCCAAGCTGTCCTTGCATCCCTGATCAGCTGGTAGACAGGGTGCATCTTGCTCTCCAGGTTGACCTTGAGCAAACCGTTCACAACCTCATGGGCCTGGCTTGCGCGAAAGCTCGCTTCGGGCGGTAATGGTCCGCTCGCAGAGATCGTCGTGTTGTGATGATCCCAGGATCGCGCGGGACCGAAAGACATGGGTTTCCATGAGCCGGACTTGAATGGTAGAGACACCACCATATTGTCGTCCATGGAGATGACCCGCAGCAGAACACAATTCAGAGCAACGAAAGTCACGAGAACCAACAACCATCGTTCTAGTCTTGAGCGTCGACCCGGATGTGGTCGTCGAAAGGTTCTGAGTGACGCAAGGGCTTGCCGGCCGTCCGCCCAGCGAGCCTCGAGGTACATGGGTAGAAGATTGAGACCGACAAGCACGTCTCGCGATGACTCCTGCCCCCGCTTGCCACCCATCGAGCTGCAAGGACCGGTGTGGACCGGCGAGGCGGAGATCAGAAGAGGCACACGAGCAAGCGTGGCGAGCATGATGTGTACCGAAGTATCGGCGTGAAGGTCTGCAAAGGCGGCCGGGTGTGTTTCAGAATGACCGATTCCAAGCTACGAGGAGGCATGGTAGACGGCGAGATCAGTGTGACTGTGAGTCATGGAGCATCAAGTCGACGTGGGGCTAGGGCAAAGATTCGTCACATGCTGACCCGACCCTGCAGTCGACTTGGGCCGATGGGACCGCGAGGTGAGCCACTTCGCAAGCCGCAAGCGTGGACTGGAGGGGCAGAAAGAGCAGCCGGCTTCGTCCTGCCAAGCCGTGGCGACAAGGTTGCAGCTGTGCAGTTTTTGCAACATGCGAAGAGCTCCTATTGGCGCGACGCCCTTCGCAGACAATCAGACACAGTCGGCATCGGTGAAAGTTGGCGTCGGCCCCGTGACAGCTGTTTGTCCATCGCCCTGCCGAATCGATGAAGAGCAGCATCAACGAGCCAAACCCAAAATCGAATGATTTCTCGTCATCTCTTCACACGTAAAACGCTTCTACCACGCCCCTCATCAGCCGACCAGCTCATGAAGCCCAGCTTGGTGGAAGCGGGAGGAAGGCGATGTCGGAATATCTATGCGATAATACAGCGCGGTACTGACGAGCGTCGTCGCCGACATTTCGGGGTGAGACATTTCGGGGTGACAGTACAGTATGTACAGTACGAGTGTTGTCGAGTGAGATGATCTCCCGATTTGCCGTCGAAGCGCATAGCCTCTGTTAACCTTGCATCCCGGTTGCGACCCGTGGACGAAGTGAAGTCTGCACCGGGTGCCTGGGACGACAGCGAAAGGCAGTAGACGCTCTCTGCAGTATGCCTGTTCCGAGCTAAATAGTCATTGCACGGAGCAGTCGATACCGTTGTTTGACCGAGGCTTGCATGCATTGCCGAGGCCGTGAACAGATTTCGTCCCAGACCTGCCTGGCTGCGCGCCACACGCAGCGCCACTTCGCACTTCGGCCCGCTTGTCATGCCCACGACGTCCTCTTCTCACAACAGCCGCGACTTCGAAAAAGCAAAACGCAAATCGCGGGAGTTGGATCCATGGTCGGATGCGGCACAGCCCCATGAACCGAACCGCTGCAGCGTACTCGAGTACGTGGGCGCTGCGTAATGGAACCGTGCGAGCGTGGAGAGGGAGTGGGGGTAGAGACTGCCAAGACGAAGGACCAGCAGACACGCAACCTCCACAGACGTCGCTGGTCGATACGATACGATACCCGAACTGGGGGTACTCGGGTCCGAGCATACTTGCCGCAACCACGCGACGCAATGTTGACACTGAGCAGCATTAGCCTGACGACGCTTGCTGCGCCCTTCCGGAGCCGCAGGTGAATAACGAGCGAGCGACCTCCCGCCACCTAGCTCACTACGGTTCCCCGCGTGGTGTGCACTCCCTCGCAAACTCCGTCGTGCGGCTACAGACCCGGACTCCCACAACAACGTGCTCATATCACGTACCCAGGACTGTCCCCGCAGGCGCTTGTGGGGTCTGTCGCAATCTGCAGGGAGATCGTAGCTAGACCGCGTGAGCACGAGTCCTCGGTGTAGTACGGAAGCGTTCACCAAGCTGGCCAGCAGTCAGCAACGCAGGCATAGGTGTTTGCGGCGGCAGAGGTCAACGGTCTGGAGAGACCACGCTTGGCTTGAGCGGTCCATATGGTTTCGATTCGGCCGAGGGAGAATGATGTTCAATCGTCTCGACTGTTGGTCATTATCACTGTACAATCGGTCACCCAGTTCAGCGAACGGCCGGCCCTCCGCGACAAGAGGTCACCTGTAGTCCACTCTAGCCAGATCGTTCTACCTCCGAGCACTTTCGCCAGAGCACGCTGCAGCGCCTGGCCTTGGACGTTTGTCGACAGGTCAATCAACGCTTCCGCAGAACACCATCCTGAAGGTCCCCCATGAGCCTTTTCAGATGTCGCCGATTCCACCATTCTTGTGCTCCCTTGATACTCTGGGCAACGGTCCTCTACTACCTCATCTTACTCTCCACATCCGACTCGTCGTCGCCGGGGAACCTCGATCACAATGGTCTGCCAGACGATACGGAAAAGATCGAACCACGCCAGATGTCGTACTGGCAGTCCACCGTGAAGGCGCTTCAAAACGTGGCATTCGGGGGCCCAAAGAAATAGAGTGCGACGTGGCGAACCGGTGCAAGGTCTATGGTCTCGACACGTCCCGGTCATGCCGAGTACAACCATACGTTCCCTTACGAAGGCAGCTCCTACATCGTCTCGGCTTCCGTCCATCCCACGAAAGGTCGGAATGCACAACGATGAGGCCAAGCGAGTAGGGATTCAAGAAGTCCGAGAGGGTGACACAGTGGCGATGAATTCAGTTGTGATGGTGGTAGTGATGCCCGGGGTCCGATCTCGCTCCATATGATGTTGTACGGAATGGACAGCATGAGCAGTGGCGAAACTGCTGACCGCCTTGGCTCCGCGCTTTCGGTCCCGAGTCCTCGCTTCTCCACTTCTCCGCGTGTGTGGTGTCGCACTCTATTGATGAGCCTAGCATGAGCACAGTACTAGATCAGTATCCCCACAGTCAACTGTCCACTATGCATCCGCCCTCGCCCACTTTTCCCCCGGGGCGCGGGGCGACTCTCATCGTCATACTGTATTTTGCTTCCCACGCGGTGAGTCTCCGTGGTGCGGGACTGCGCTGTTCGTTACCGGCGGCGGCGGTGCAGTTCAGCCGACCCATTCTCATCACCCGAATACAGTTGCTTTGGAAAAGTCTATTCATGCTCTTGGCAGGCGGATCAAGCGGGGTTGGGTCGGTCTGAAATGCATGAAGCCGTCTGCCATGACTCGCGTCGGACTTCGCCCAGATGCCGTCACTGAATGCGCTACCGAACACCGAGGGACAAAGTGGCACTACAACCAACCTTCTCTCGACATCCGGCGCTCACCCAGAATTGACCTTGCCCGTATGAAAATGGACAGCGGCGCGAACTGTGCAGTCGTGGGTGGATGCGGTCCACCTAGAGACTTTAAGCGCACCCCGTTCGGATAGCACAGCGAATCGAACAAACAGCGCATGCAAAGAGTCCTTGGCGTTCACATCGGAACAGCCTACTGAAGTACAGGTACGAGTAGATTGGCAGGTGCAGAATGTGCGCTGGGCCACTTCCACCCCTCCGGTATCCGATGTCCCCAATCCATCAACCGCCCCACGCCCCCGTTCCAGTCTATGACCCTCCTCATGTTGATGATGCTCACTGCGGGGCGCGGAGTCAGCGCTCAGTCCTGATCGAGCTTGTCCGCGAGCAACAGATATGCGTATAGGTCGTGTGGCTCACATGTACTATCTGCGGTTCCCAGGAACCCAGTCGCTCTGGACAAGATGACGGTGTCCAGCAGAGTAGGCATCCTGATGTCGTGTCAGCGGCAATCTGTTGTTCGGGAGACCCCTTGTCGGTCGTGCCGCTCGTACTGTAACTCACCAGTGCCCGAACCTCTCGCTTGTCCCCGCGGCATCGTGGTCGACAAAGTGCCAGCCATATGACAACAATGGAGCCCTGAAGTCAAAGCCCTGTAAGCGAGCACATGACCATCTCGAAAGGGAGGGAGCAGGGACAGCCGGTCGCCGCGACTCACCGCCATTCTGGATCCCGCTCGTCGGTCGTGAAGATTATGCGCTGAATGTCGATATTCAGGAGCTCTTTGATATCTCGCAGGACTTCCCATGCCGCATGCGCATAGTGCTCTGTCGTTGTCGCTGCTAGGTCTTGGGGCGGAAAGTCTTGATTGGGCGAAAGCATCGTCAGCTGAGCACGAGAACGGCATCTCATCGTCACGAGACGGGAGGGAGAACGGCGATGTCAGAGAGTCGCTGCGAAACCCACCTCCTCGGCGGATATGGACAGCGAAGAATGGCGGCAGGGACTGATCGGATCCCATGCCAAAGGCGTGAAGGAGGTATTCGTCCGCTAGGCGGACCAGGGCCGGCTGGTACCGCACATGTTTGCCCACCGCGGCCCAGGCGCCTGAACCCGAATGCCACTCGGCGTGACGGTGCCACCGCTGGGGTTGGTCGATGTACCAGAACACTTCGTCGATGCAGAACAGCCGGGGATCAGGGAGCACTGACGGCCGCTGCCGATCCAGCTGATCGAGCGTCTGGAGACTCTCCTCGGGGACCGCCTGCGCGTCCCTCATGAAGCTGGAGATCTTGACGAGGTCTGCTCCGAACTCGGTCGCGTCGTCGTCATTGGCGTAGACGGCTTTGGGGATCGGCACCCATTGGACGTCTGTCATGGGGTGTGATCAGCTGCGAGACAGCCGCAGCACTCTTGGAGAAGAGGAGGGTTGGAGACAAGAGGACGTGACGATGTGAGGACGTGACGACGTGAGGGGGGACAAGCGGATTCTCACCGTTGAATTGCCGGAACATTAATGGCCGCCCGTGGGTAAGGGCATAGTTCCAGCATCCCAGTATCTCCTGTCCTGCCGGCTCCGCGACGATAAGATCCCCCGGAACCAGCGTCCGGCCCGACGCGTCTTCCTGTTCGAACTCGCCGTCGAATTTTGTCACTTTGTGCCGGTGCTGCTGATAGTCTTGAGCCACCAGCTCGTGCAGCTCCACGATGGGCATTCCGCCAAGATGTGCGGACGCCAGGCGCAGGTCGAACACGTCCGAGACGGCGAGATCATGCAGCGGCGGACCTCCGAATTGGCTCTCGTGACCCATGAAGGGCATCAAGATCGGTATGCGATTTGATTCGTGAGCAAGGTAGATCACTGGTGACGTTCAGCGGCTTGTCCAGATATGCGACAGTACATTGGCATGCTTACCGTTGCTCATTGACATGAACTCGTTTGTGAACCTGCACATACCATCAGCTCCGAATCAGAGCCACCCATTCGTCTGATCTGGCCGTTCCGAGTCGGCTGGACTCGCCTGAATCGAGCGCGATTGACCCGCTCGATTGACTCGCTCGACTCACCCGCCTGAGAGAGCCGACAACAGGTAACGCCTGTCGTCCCTAAGGTTCTCCCTCACCGTAGCCTTTGCTCCCTGCGACTTGAGTGCTCCCCAGCTCATTCTCCTAGTCTCCTCCCCGCCGCGTATCCGCTTGTTCTCCTCCGCCAACCAGCCCCAGAACTGCTCAGGCTCCGCGAATGGGACGTCGGCCCATAGCTCGTGGGCATGACCGAGATGACGAGGGGTTAGACCCGCCCATTGCGGCCGGTAGAGGATCGTCCAGCTGACGAGGCAGAGAGCGAGGCCGGACAGCCCGCCGAGCACGCTCCGGTGTATGAGTCGACGCATGTTGAACGGTTTGGACATTGAAGGGTGACTGATGGACTAACAGAGGCGATGCCGTCGGATCGAGCACCATGCGACAGCCGTGGATATTTGAGCATGTCAAGGTGTGCGTACCATGCATTCATTCGCTGGGTTGAGTTCCAGGAATGCGTGAGCGGCACATGCTGCGGACTCTGTCACTCTCGGCATAGGGCTGCGCTGTGGCACTCGCTCGGGCTCAGAGAGGGCCCTAGCGCGCCGTTCCGAACCGAAGCATCTTGCACTTGTACTCGTACGCTGGGTGACTGACCACTGACCAGCGCCCCACAATCATTGCCGTGGCTTCGGCTCGGATGCATGACAAGCGTGAATAACCAAGCCACAGTGCGGAATGACGAGAGAAAAAGTTATTCCGCGGCGGGCAAGGATTTTTTCAAACCGGCCAGTCACACGACATCGGGGCCTAGCATTCACCTGTCAGTCCGAGGCGTGAAGCCTGCAGAGCGAGAAAGACAGAAGGAGATGGCCACAGCGATACATACCGTACCGACCGACACAGACAGATCTGCTCATGGTCTTGCATCGGGAGGTCATACCTCCTCCGCAGCGGTGGCGGCTCGCACGAGCCTCCTCGACGGTGGCACCTCTACTCTATTGTCTTTGTTTCGGCGGGACAGCTCGGACCCCAACGCCGCATTGACACGCATCCGCGGCGGTCGGGCGCCCGGAATAGCTCTACTCTAAGCATACCAATACGCTCGACCCAGCCCCATCGCCCCCAGCCCCGGTCTCAACCATGCACTTGAGCACAGTAGCGCTTCTGCCCCCCTTCGGCCGACATCTGTATGCTTTGCAAATCCTTGTGGCGTGAACGCAACGCCCGCATCAACGGGCCTGACCCATCCCCTGTGCCTCGTTGCTCCATGGTGGCAGCGGTTGGCTGGGGCTGGGATGGACGTCGTACCGAGGCAGGTGGAATGGGTATGTGCCATTGCTCTCGACCCAGTGGCTCGTGCCCGACCAGCTCGGGGTGCCGCTACCATACCTCGTCCCTATGGGTGATGCCACTCCGGCAGGCGAGTACACAAGCGGAGGTTGAGTCGGCATGGGCGGCAGCTGCCATGCGGGCGACATGGGCCCGACTGACACATGGCCGACGGAGGGACTATGGCCAAACGACGAGGCGGTTGACCTGACCTCAGTTCTCCGCGGATGATTGTCTGGCAGGGGGCGTACCACGCGTGGCGCGTAGAAGTCAGTCGGATATGGTGGGAGCGTTGAAGCTGGTGATCCCCCGAGTGTGTTTCGGCGCCCAGAGGCGGTCCGCCCAGAAGCTCCAGCGGGATTCGGGCAGGACGCTACTGACGATGATCGTGCTTTGTGGAGCTTCCTACTCGTCCGCTTATCCGCCTGGACCTCTTGTGCCGAGACGACCGAGCCCGCGATGAAACCCTTTTCGCCAGTCGTGACGGTTCCGAAGCGAACTTTCTCCCCCAAATTTCCTTCGGCATGGACCTCCTCCTCACTGCCACCGCCATTTCTGCCCGCCTCGAGCTCCGTCCCCTCGCCATCCACGCCCCTCACACCGAGGCAGGGGATAAGTACCCGATTCGGACCTCGCCAGTTGATGTAGATGCACACAACGAGTATCATTCCCAGCACCAGACCTAGACCGAGGAAGAACCATTCTGCGAAGTGTGATGGTTCGTCAGCGCTGGTCCTGCTCACGCCACAACGAGGACGACGGCGCGTCCTCATCGATCATGGAGGGTAGACTTCCAACCGAAGCAGCGCCACAGGTGCCAGTGCCCCAGTGCTGTGACTGCCCACTCACTCGCGTGCAGCTGTATCCAGTCCTCATCCGCCGGGTCGGTAGCCTCAGTATCTGTATGTCCACCCCAATACTGTCTGGGGATGACCGCCGACATGTCCGATACAGCTCTACCTCGACACAGAGACTGGTCTGGCGAAAGCGAAGGCGGGGGCGGCGATGGCACTATACTATACAGTACTCGTAGATGGCTGTCTGCTTCGTGCTCAATCGTATTGCTGCAAGGTCGGTATTAGATGGAGCTGTCCAACGACCGTACTTTTATGTACGCGAGCAGATCGATAGACGTCAAGTCGAGCGACGCCGAGTCGTGAGAAGACAAGCCATCCATCTGTCTGACATCCCATTCCGTCGCACAAAATCCTTTGAGCGGTGATCAAAGGACAAAGGAGGTCAACGAGACTGTCGACTCGTCTACCATTTCTGGCACCTTTGACATTCTCGCCCCTACCATTCGCACCACTTAGACATTTGCGTCGATTGCATCCCGTCCACGCCATGACAAGAGGTATGCATTATGCGCAGGGTGCGTGAATCGTGAAACATATACTGAGCAATGGTGGTCGTCTTTGGGTATGATCATGGTTCGCCTCAAAGCACGTTACTGCGTTCGCTCCTTCAATCTCCCCTCTCGAAGTTCAGTGAGCACCATCGAGCCGGTCTCGTTCCGCCACACATCACTCGACTCCCACGCATCCCACCCGAACGCTCACTGTTCCCACGCCTCGTTGGCACCCACTCCACTCCTCGCTCGCGCTCGCGCGTCACGCCCCGCTCCCCTGGCTGCTCTGCCCAATCGGCCTGAACCCCATCCTCCTCGCGTACTCCACCTCCTCGGCCCTGGTCAGCCCATCCCCCTTTGCCCAGTTCGCCGAGCTCGTCCTCGCCCTGAACTTGCCCTGACGGACTTTGAACAGCTCCTCCATGCTGATCGGCTTGATGGGTCCAAAGAGCTCGTCGGGGTCTCGGTAGGCTTGTTCAGCCAGTGCGGCGCGGAGTTCGGGAGACTCGGCCCATTGTGGTCGTTTGAAATCGGGCGTGCGATCCTCGTCATCCGAGTCGGAATACCTGAAAGGACAGGTGTTAGTCAACCCAACGCAATGCAACGTTCCGTTCGCTTCTTCCCGAACATGGCGCGCGCAAGGATTCGATGATCGAAAGGCATCGAAGGAGACGCTTGCACTCACTCGCTCGCAATGTCGGGCAGCACAATGTCCTCGCTCTGCACCTCAAGCGCTCGCTCCTCCAGAGTCTGCTGCAATGCCTCCCTGCTATACTGAAGCACGGCCGAGCCTTGCTGCGTTTGAAGCGTCGTTGCAAGATACTGCTGCTGCTGTTGCTGGACCGTCACCGAAGCCCTCACGGCCTGCGGCTGGGGATGATGACCCGCTTGCCCCGTCATCTGTGACGGCCTCGAAGGCGGGCCGAGAGATCGAGGCTGCTGGGGCGTGACGAGCATGACGGTGCTCGCGTGAGTCTGGTGGGGCTGCTCGTGCGCCGAGGTGGAAGGAGCGGTGCGGAACGAAGTCGGGCCAAGTTTGGACGGTACGCCAGCGGCAGCAGGCTTGGCGATCCGCACAGGCTCCTTGCCCTTGAGACCTTGTGTCGGGGGGATCGCCGCGCCCGCCGAGGGTGCGGTCGCGGGTTGACCGACACGCTTCATACCGTTCCCAGTAGTCGGGCCCGTAGACTTGTTCATCTGCGCCTGGGCAAGTTTGCGTTTCTTGGCGTCTTCCTCGGCCTAGAGACCATTAGACACTCGTTCGTCCATGTATCCCAGTCAATCGCGTCACGACTCGCTCACCTTTGCCTTCGCTGCCGCTTCCCTCTCCCGCTCCCTCTCCTCGTCCTCCTTCGCCTTCTTTGCTTGCGCCAAAGCCAGCTTCCTCTCCTCGGCTTCTTTGCGCTTCTTCTCCTGCTCGGCCCTCTGGCGTCGCTTCTCGTCGAGCTCCACCATTCTCGCGCGCTTGATCTCCTCTTCGCGGGCGCGGTCTTGCTCGGCCCTGCGTTCCGCCAGGTCGCGCTTGCGCTGCTCGATCTGGTCTCGGGACACTGCACGCTTCTCGCTAGCAGCCAGGTCCTGCGGATCGTTCCGTCAGCACAATGACACTTCATTGAGTTCCTGTGTCAAATCAGGACTTACCTTCTTGGCGGCGGCAGCGGCGAGCTGGACGCTCTTCACGGGCGCTACAGACGGCTTTACACCCAGCATCTTACCCGCCACAGTGCTGGCCTGGCTGAGCGAACCGATGGTCGTGGCCTGAGATGAACTGCTCGCTCCGAGGAGTTGCGACGGCGCAAGAGTAGTCGATGAGGACGAGTGCGGGATCCTGGCCTTCGAAGTCTGCGGTTGGAGGGGTCGACGCACGGTCTCTTGTCGCTCGTCGACTTCTTTCATTTCCTCGTCGGCGAGTTCGTCCTGAGTCGAGGCTTCGGCATCGCGAGCCCGGAACGGGGCACCAGGAGAAGGAGCAGGAGCCGATCTCTGAGCAGCTGCAGCTGCAGTTGCACCTTTTGATGGTTGCGCGACGTGCTCATCGCTAGGGTGCCGGACGAGCACTTCGGCGGGGGTCGGCTCAGCCGCACGCGTGGAAGGTAGAGCCTCCTTGGCTGGAGACGTGTGGGCATGCTTCTCCTGCCTCGCATGCAGAGCGGGGGCTTCGCGAGCCGGGACCTTGCGCGGCGGGGTGCCGGACGGTGTGGTGGATTGCATGGCGGGTCGAGGTCGTCGAGGTGGGGATACTGTCGGCGCGGCCAAGCTGGCTTGAGGGGCGGTGACGAATTCAGTCTGCTCGATCTCCACTTCGATCTGCTCCGTGACCTCCCTTTCATCATCGGTATCCGGATCCAGTTCGTCCTGCTCAGCTTGCAAGTCGTCCTCCATGTTCTGTTTGCCGCTCGAGGTCGCTGACACCGCGGTAGGAACCGGCTTGTCTTTATCCTTCTCCTTCTCCATTTCACCCATCAACCTCGCCAGCTCCTCCTTGGCTTCCAGTGACGCTCGCCTCTCTTCCTCCAACTCTCTTTGCAACCTCAACGCCTCGTCCTCCGCCGACTTCGGTCCTTGTCCTCCTAGACCGAGACTCCTTCCGAGTCCAACTCCCAGACTGCCCAGACCACGGAGGAACCCGGTGCCGGTGTTGGGTGGAGCGGCGGTTGAAGTCCGCTTGGGACCCGCCGAAGCGGCTAGAGTCATCGCTTTGGCCTTGGCCGCGGCCTCTTTCTCGCGGGCACGCTCGCGGAGCTCGTCCAGCGCTTTCGTGACTTTGTGGATATCCGAGCGATGTCGGTCCGCACTGGCGTGTTCCGGCGCGTCGACAGTGTTGGCATTGGCGGGACCAGGCGTCGTTGCTGGGACCGGAACAACGACGGCATGCGGGGCGGAAGTGGGTCGGACGGGGAAGATGCTCTCCCTTTCCCTCGAAACTTGACGATCGAACGTTGGGCGGACAGGAACCGACGCTGAAGTGGAAGCTGCAGTGGGAGCAGCAGTGGGAGCGGCCCCTGGCGTAGTCGCAGGAACATCCACCTTGACCACCTTTTCCGGTCTCGTCTCCTCATCGTCGTCCCCATCCTTGTCCTCATCCATACCGACCTCAGACTTGCGCTTGAGCGTCCCGGCGGGTACGAGACTTTTGCGGAAGGATGAAAAGTCGACTTGCGGTGGCTTCTGCGAGGTAGCTGCGAACGACTTGCGGAAGGTGCCCCGGTCGGCGGTCGAGGTGGTAGCGGTAGCCGCTGTGATCGGGACTTTATCGGTGCCGAGAGCTTTGGTGAGCCATGATGAGCGGACCTGGCGCACCGGCACGGGTGGATGGGCAGGCTGAGGAGCCGGGGACTCGGTGGCGGGCGAGGCACTAGCACCGGCGCCGACACTGGCACTTGCCCCCGACTCGGGATGTGATTCTTCAGCAACGATCATGTCCTCGAGTGACTTGCGGGCCGGACCATTCGCCTTGGCAACGCCACTCGCGGAGTCTGCCTGCGAAGAGACGTCGAGGGCCATGTTTTCGACGACAGGGACAGCTTGCGTGGATCGCTGAGAGGCAGAGCCAGACTTCTTGTCCGCGGGGCGGGCCGATCGACTGGAAGCGGAACTCGTATCCTCGTCACCTTCGACAATCATCGACAGATCGGTCTGCTGTGTTTGTGTTGTAGGCGCGAGCGAAATCGGCCGGGGGATATCCTCGTCGTGAGCCGCCGCCTCCGCCTCCGATCCCAAAACCGGTCCAGGAGCTTCAGCTTCCATCGGCTCGTCCGCTTCAATCGGCTGCTCGATTGCGAGAGGGGCGGGCGCAGCGGCGGGTTCGAGTATCTCTGGCAATTTGGTAGTCGCATTCTTGCCGGACGACTTGCTGGCCTTGCTGGCTTTACTAGAAGGCTTCGACGGCCGTTCCTCCTCCATCGGCTCATCGACTTCGACAGGCGTCCCAATCTTCTCGGCCTCCATTGGGTCATCCTCATCCGCAGCTTTCTTGCCCTTGGCTTTCTTGCCCTTGCCATTGGTCTTGGCCTTCGCCTTGCCCTTGCCCTTGCCGGAATTCTCCTTCGGTGGAACCGCCTGGCCCTTGTCCGCTTTGCCCTTGGTCGGACCGGGACTACTGGAGGGTCCCAGCGGCGAAGGTGATGGCGGCGCGAGATTGAGCAGTCGAGGTTGAAGCGGGGAGAGAGGCTGTCGTGCGGACTGCGGGCGGGCATCAGCATGAGGGTATATTACTCATTGATATGCTTAGATGCGAAGGAAGGCAGAGGGGAGGGATGGAGCGGAATGGATTCTCGGAACGGAACTCACCAGACTCGGGTTGGCGGTTTTGGAGACGGGGGACTTGGCGTTCAGAGCCTTGACCTTGTCGGCACGCTCTTTCCCTGCGGCTGTAGTCGCGCGGGTCTTCTTGGACGTGCCGTGTGTCCTAGACGGGGTCTTGATGAGAATGGTGATGGGCGCGCTGAAAATGAAGATGACGTATCAGCTGAAGACAACGGCGACAAACAACAAACACTGGGTAACTGTTTGGGTGACCCCAATCCAACCCGTTGCATGCAGCGAGTGGACAAGCTTCTCGAGATCGGTGGGGCGGTAGATGGTAGTAGACTTGCGCTGGGGCTGACGTTGACTCACTTTGACTGTGCGCGAGCCATGATCCCCTCCATGTACCCGTCGAGCCAGGCGTAGCCGAGATCATTGATGTTCTCCTCGAGCGCCTGGAGGCTTTTCTTCGCTGCGTCTCGCAGCCCCGAGCGGAGGTCGAACGCATAATGATCCAGCGTCGGGAGGGATGTTTGGGTCCACGACATCCTTACCGTGCCCTCGGGGGGTGAAGGGGGGATGAAGGGGGGAGATGCGATATGTAGGGCAGAACAAGTACAAGGGAGGAAAGCGGATTGGATTGGAAGCAAACAACACAACTCGCCCTCGCCGCTGCCCAGGGCAGCCAGTCGAAATGGGTTACGTAAGTTGATTTCGGACATTGTCAACAACAACGTCCATCAACGTCTTTCCACCTCTTTAGCATCACAGTCCTCTCCCAACGCAGTGGAAAGACAACAAGAAGGTGCTCGACATGTCCGGACTTGGTTCCAGGGTACGTACGGCCCAGTACAGACAACGAGAGCGTATGAGCCGTTCGGATCGCTGACGCGACTGTTTTGTTTTGTTTTGCTTTCTGCTCTCAGACCAAGAAGGTGAGCACTGCGCCACCGTGTAGGGGATGATGGAAGAATGAGTTGACCATACTGATCCCGCACGCAGGTCACGGTCTATGGCCGCAAGAAAGCCGTGAGTGGTTCTGACTGCTGGACGCCTGAGTACACTTGCGATGCTGTTCGACGTCCCACTGATACACCCCAGCAAGTCGTCTCTATCCATACCGACTTCACGGCCTCGCCTTCCCGATCGCACGACGAGGCTCGCGAGGGTCGCTCGCCGACTATTAGTCCTCCCAACTCTGCCCTCTCTTCCACATTCGCTCGCGACGCTACCGCCACCCCCACCGCAACCGCCAAGAGACCGCCATTGCAGACCAAGCCGTCGCAGCAGCCTATCGTCCCCGACGTCATCGACCAGGCCACCTCTTCCCCACCTCTCAAGGTGACCAGGCCATCTAAGCTCTCCAAGCCCTCCAACCCCGTCAAGCCAATCAAGTCCAGCCAGCATGTGCGGCCTATCACCCACGCGCCCGCGAGACAAGCTCAGACCCAAACTCGCGCTTCAACTCCCGATAGCGATGAGATAATCGTCGTTAGACCCCGCAAAGTCAATCGGGCAAAGAAAGTCGTCATCCCCACCACTCCCTCTTCCTACGCTCCCAGCCCGGTCCCGGTCAGATATCGCGAGGTGTTGGAAGCGGTGGTGATCCCCGTTCGCCCGCGCAAGCCGCGGAGAGTGGTCCGGGCTCCTATCGTAGAGCGAGACGACTCGGTCGAGCCGGTGGAACGCGAATTATCCGATCGTCTCAAGGCTGTGTCAGTGTCTGAGATCCTCACCACCCCTAACGCCGACCCAAACACCGATCTCCTCACGCTCTGCTCCTCCCAGAAGACCCGCACATGGTCGGACTTCATCAACGAGATCACCTCCCTCGCCCAGTCACGCGCGAACTCAAACTCCTCCTCGCCCGCGGAGATCATCAAAGTAGGCGAGGCGTCCTACTCCGAAGTGTACGGTATCAAAGCTGCCAACGACCCGGGAGTCGTAGTCAAGGTTATCCCCCTGACTCCGGCACGATTCGACCAGCACCGAGTGCACCGTGACGTGCCGGATTGTTCGGCTCCAGAGGACGTGAAAAGGGAGATTGAGATCACGCAGCGCATGTCGGCCATGCCGGAAGGTGGTTTCGTGGAGTTTCTGAAGTGAGTGTGACACGTTCCCGTTGCGACAGCCCGACAGGACGTCGTCATCGTGGCGTAGGAATACCTAGAATCGAACTAATGTATCCCTCAGGGCGTTCGTCGTCGAGGGCGAATACCCCGCGGTCTTGCTCAAACAGTGGGACGAGTTTAGACTGGATTGGGGATCATCTTCTTTCCGACCCTGTAAGTCAACCAAGCGGACATACGGACGCACCCTCCCATTTGAACGATAGATACGGATCAATTGACGCTGACATCATACAGACTGCTTCACCGAGAAGCAGCGCTACGCCGTGATCGTCTTGTCCCATGGCGGCGACGACCTGGAGGCGTTCCAGTTCGACTCGACCCTTGGGTGGGTCGAGGCGGCGGGTGTCTTCTTCCAGGTTGCATCGGCGCTCGCGAGTGCTGAAGACTGGACCGAGTTTGAGGTGAGAATCGAAATTACTTCTCGCGCTTTGCTCTCGACTGGGTCACCGCCCTCCATCTTCTTTCTCGGGGAACAATCTGCTGACAAACCCAGCATCGCGACCTCCACGAAGGACAAATCCTCATCACCCCGCACCCTGTCCAAGGTTCCGGCTCCCGCGCGACCGACACCGTGATCGACTTCACCTCGCCCTCCAGCACCGGCGTCCGCGCAACCATCATCGACTTTGGTCTCTCGCGCCTGGCACTCCCGTCTGGAGCAGTGGCATTTACGCCTCTCCCCGAAGACATCTTTGAGGGCAAGGGCGAGCAGTGGGATGTGTATCGCGCGATGAGGGCGATGATCCACCGCGGCGACGGCGATGGCGATGGTGAATGGGAGGCGTTCCACGCGGAGAGTAATGTGATGGTGAGTCTACAGTTCCTCTTGATCGTTCTCGAAGAGACATTGAGTGTTTCTCGGTGTCGATTAGCGCGGACCGGAGAAAGAGCGCGGGGCAAGTGATAGACGACATGAAGCTGACGCGAGGGACTTGTAGTGGCTGCATTTCCTCGTTCGACATTTGATCCATCGAAAGTCTCTCAAACGACCCAAAATCGCCAACATCGCCAAAGTCCCTCTGGATCCAACCAAGCGTGTCCCCAGCACCAGCGCCAGCACTGTCATGGCACCGCGACGCGGTCGACCGCCGAAAGACTCCGTCGCGAGAGCCAGGTCAGAGAGGGCTTACGCGGTCTTGCAGCGGATAGAAGAGGAGTTGGAGGCGAGTCTGAAGGTCACGGAGCAGGGACGTGGGAGGAGAGGTGGCGCCGCCGCAGGCGCGGGGAAGATGAGGAGTGCGGGAGATGTGATGGCGTTCGCGAGGAGTGAGGGGTTGGTGGCCTAGTTTGTTTGCTTCGGGATAAGTGGACGTGGGCGTGTGATAAACAACTCGGTTCGCCTCATGTATGTGTATTGCTTTCAGACCAGGTCTCCACCACGACCTGCGCCGACGCGGACATGGACATTCGACTAAGAGAACCGACAGGACACCGAGCGCGGCATTTGACGGTGCAAGTGGGGGGGTCACCTCACTCCCATCTAACCCAGATCGCGCACTGCTCACCCAGTCCATTCTGTTCGAGGTGATTTCGAGTCGATCAGTGGGAGTCGGCGGCGCAGTAGCCCAAAGCCCTAAAGACACAGAGATCCAGGAAACCAACAACACAACAATCCAGAGAAGCAGGAACGCAGTGTGCAGGGAAACGAGACCCGAAGTTCAAAGATCAATCAATCCTTCTCAGGCCAAGATCGGCGCCGTGCAGATGCAGGAGAAATCCATCTCCACGTGTAAAAGTAGCCCGGGCCGAAGCCCGGAGCCAGCCTCGTCGAAGGTAATCGATGCAGAACAGCCCGGATGCTCCCCTCCCTCGCCCGTGTCCGGTTCCGCCAGATTACTTCTTCTTGGCGGCGTCTCCGGCCTTGGACTTTGCCTTTCCACGGAGCTGGGTGGGTCAGCGGGACTCAAGCGATAAATAAATCGATCGGGATAACACTGGGGAAGACACAACATGGACGGAGGATGACGAGGGGACGAGAGGGCGAGGATGCGGTAGCGATGGAGAGGGATCGATGGGGATATCGAGGGTGATGACAACGAGGCATGATGACAACGAGAGTCTGGACAATCCACGACACGAAGAGTCGACTCGAACCCCGGCTCACCTTCTTTCCTCGGTTCTTGCGCTCCTTGCGGAGCTTGCGAGAAGCCTTCTCGACCTTAGGGGCGAGGCCGTTCTGCGATGGTCAGCGGGGTCGAAATGGTCCTGGTGCAAAATCTTCGGGCAGTAGCGATGCGTCGAGCAAAATCGCAGAGGCGATCGCAGACATGTCGATTCCTTCCCTTTCGCTCTACTTCCCTCGTCTCACAGCACGACTACCCATTCGTAGTCAATCCAAACTCCATCCTCCGAACTCCCTCTCCCTGCTCAAGCATTCCGCCGCGCCCCACTGTCACTCTGAATAATCGACCGTGCGACGCCAATCCGCCTGCCCCACACCACACCTCACGACACCACACCACACCACACCACACCAGACACGGCACCAAGCATCGGCAAGACACTCACGCGGACGAGCCTGTATCGGGGCTCGAACTTCTTCTGGCTCTCCTCGTCGTCGTAGACGAGACCGAAACCCTGGGACGAGCCGCCACCGAACTTGGTCTTGAGACCGAAGACGACGACCCTCTCCTTGTCGGCCTTGTAGAGCGCGGCGAGCTTCTCGGCGAGCTCGGTGCGCGAGACGTTGGGTCGGGTGGGGTGGAGGACGGTGAGGACGAACTGCTTCCTGTTCAGGAGGCGGTTGGAGATGAACTTGGAGGTTCGGAGGGTGACGGGGCCGGCGGGGTCCTGGAAGGGTCCGTCAGCATTCCGCCAAAGTGTCGGGCATCAACTCGTCGTCCATCCTTCCCAGCCACTCCAGCAAGTCCATCGAGGTAGTGACAGCGAGTATATCGAGTCGGCGACGGCATGGAGGGTCATGCCCCCACCGACAAAACACTTTCCAAGCCCATCGATCCTCCCTCGTCCGACCTCTTCCCCATCCATCCGTCTCGCTCCCAAATTATCGTCCGCCGATCCAACGCTCCACCCTCGCCGATCCCAACCCGCCTCGAGATGTCGCAGCAGTCACTCACCATGTTGGGCAGAGTACACCGGTTCTTGACGGATGGAGAGAAGAGCCTATGCAAGATGGAACAAACCTCGATTTGTTAGCGAGAGGCAGGCGATCCAGCGAACGAGCGGGGACCAGAGGGGAAGGGGCAAGGGGCGGGCGTAGGACTGGCTGGGAGACGGAGTTTCGCGGCGTTTTCGAGTGGCGGGGTGTTCGGCGTTGGGCGGGATTAAGCGGGTGGAGGCAATGTGGCACTTGTGAGGCGGGGCACCGTGGCGCTCGGCTCTCACGGGAATGCATGCAGGTGGAGGATCGTCGATGAACCGCAACGACGAACTGCGACAGCATCAGCATCATACCTTGCTACAACCGAGCGGACATGTTGCCAAGGATGGGTTTGTCGAGATTCCTGTTAATCCTCATGGCCGCGGCGAGCTCGCTGGCAGGATCATCGAGCCCTCAGCGGCTCGAGCCCCTCGAGCGGGAGACCATGCAGCAAGCAGGTCAGTCGAGCCGTGGACAGTCCGGCGCGCTGGCTGCTCACGTCAAGTCTTCTATGGCGCTTCATGGCTGACATACTGCTCAGCCGGAGTGGTCAGGCATCTAGTCCACTCGTCCGTGACTGGCACTCTAGCATCGACTTTCTCTCCTCATGACTCGCGCACACCATCACATCCCTACGCAATCATGGAGGTGAGTCGGCCTATGGGATTGGCAGCCCGTTGACTCGCCCGCAGTATCACGCTCCATGTCACCCAACTCCGTCTCTCACTTTCCTGCTCTTCCCGGAATCGCTGTCTACGCGGAACATACTTGGGTCGAAAGAGCATCTGGCGGGGTATACCCTCTCGATGCCGATCCAGGGTGTGCGATCCCCCGTCGCCCGGGCCCGAGTGTCCTTCATGGGTGTGAGCAACGCTCTGTCTTCTCCCTCATCCTCCGAATACGCTGCGTGCTAGTCCGGTCCGCTGACCGTTTGGTAGAACATGACGATCCCAGACGATCTCTCGGACGAAGAGCGAAGAGGTCTGGAGGAGTGCTACAAGTCGTACCATCCCGACGTGTTTTGGTTCCCCGGCAGCGACTCGCACCCTTGGGACTCGATGTGGGCACGGTTCGACCCTACGGACATCTACTACGTAGGAGGATTCGGCGAGTGAGTGGAACGGCGAGCGGAGAGCCCAGAGCGCAGAGCGTTGCCATGACTGATGTGGCAGTACACACTATATCGGGCATATCCCGATCGATGTCTATGCTTCTGCGGAGGCACCTCCTGCGGATGGGGTAAGCGCTCCGCGTCTGATTGTCCAGGCGGAGGACATGTCGGTCTTGTTGTAGTTGTCGGACTTGTATTGTCGGTTTGTCAAGTATAGCAAAGTTCTGGTACTTCACAAAGACAGCATCATGAAGCGGTTACCGCCGGCCACCTCCGGTCCCAGTCTGCATTTTGAACCGGAATACCTGACTACCTGAAGTGAACAGAACCATTCACCACGATCCATTCCCATCCTCCTGCATCTCCGTCAATGACCTCCCAGCAATTCTCATAGCCTCACTGTTCCGGTGCACGTCTAGCGAGTCCGAGGTCATCGCGTGATTCCCGGACCCAGAGCCGACGGCCTCTGCACGTCGATGAGCCGTGCTCGTCCGACGTCGACGATCCTCCGGCCCGTCCTCCCCTCGGGCCATATCGTGCGTACGGAGAACAACCCACGACCACGACCACGGCCACGGCCACGAGTACAACCACCGGGACCTGCAAGTGATACGACCGATGCGGTTGGTGCGACCGGTGCGATCCCGTTCTTCCGCGATCCGTCCCACCTGGGCACTACCAAAGGGCTCTATCGCTCTCTCCTCCGAGCCATCCGGCGTCATGGCAGACTTGGCGGACTCGGCGAGCTTGGTGAACTCAGTGAACGAAGAAATGGCGAGCCGGAATTGAGAGGTGCTGTCCGGAATGGACTTGAGACCTCGGCAGGATCGCGTAGTCCGACAAGCCTTGATGGTCTCACACGCCGTCTTCGCGAAACCTGGCGGAGGAAAGCACCGCTGACTTCCCTTCCCCAAACTCTCGCTTTCCTCCGTACCCAGCAATCCCTCCTCTCCCAGCTGTCATCCACTTCACCGACCTCTGTCGCCGACATCCGATCTCTCTCCACCCGACTCTCCGAAACGTACGCCTGTGGAGCCGCCCGAGCCGCTCAGACAATGTCAATCGTCCCTCCCAAACCGCGGCTTACGGGGGGATACCTCCGCCCCACGCTGTTCAACCCGCCGTTACCCCGCCTCAAGCCCCAGCCGGAAAGCCTTAGTATGATGATACACAAGAGACTCCGGGTGCGGGAGAGACGGACCTGGACGCGCAGGGTATGGGCAGAGTGGGCAGGGGATATGAAAGCGGAGATGGCGTTCTATCGGCGGATCCACGACTTGGGCCCGAGGAAGAGAGGATCTGGGTCGGGGAAAGGCGCTGCTGAGAATCAGATGAAGGTCGAGGGAATGTCGCAGGTGGGAGGTACCAACAACGAAATACGGCATGGAGGCGAAGACGAAGCAGATCGAGCTGGTACGAGTGAAGTCCATGGCGAGGTCAAGGGCAAGATCTCAACTTCGACCACGTCCACGAACTCGACGACGTCCACGAACTCGACCACGTCCACGAACTCGACCACGTCCAGCACGAACACCCGGGCCACCTATGATTCTTGGATGGGAGGATGGGATCGCGAGATGAACATTCTCCTGTGGAACATGGACGAGGCGTTCCGTAAAGAAGGCCGGAGGGCGGGCATGAAGTTCAAGGAAGGGATGGTTCGGCGTGTGGAGAGGGCAAAGGCGCGGAGAGATGCCTGGCGGCGGGAAGAGGCGGTGAGGCGGAAGGACGCCGCGGCGGCGGCGGCGGCGGTGGTGAGGGGCACGACGACGTCGACAGGGAGGGGTGGGAGTGCGGCTTCGCGGACGCAGGAGTGATTATCTTAGGCCGAATCCCGGGATTCTAGCTTGCCGCTTGAGCATCGGGGGACATGAGTTCAGTAACAACGCATCATCGAGCGCACTATAGCATTGTAGCATCATCCTCATAGGCATATACATGACTTGACTTCACGACGGACCCGACCCGTCCCGACCCGCCCGGTGTTACTCGCTCGGAACCTCGCCAAAGTCCTTGGCGAGAGCTTCCCCCACTCTGAGCAACATGTCTGGACCTCCCGGGATGTCCACTGCTCCAAACAGCGCTGCGGCGCGGGCCTCCTCGTTCAGCGCGCCGTCATCCTGCCTGGCGTGCAGCTCGTCGCCTCTCCAACCCTCAGAAAGACCCGACCGCCCAATCGGTCCTTCGACCTCGTCTACTTCTGGCAGTCCCTTCGATGTGACATTGTCCCCGCCATCGTTTGCCTCGCCGTCGTCATCATGGTGTCCGTCATCGTCGTCGTGGTCGCCATCGCCGTCGCCGTCGCCGTCGTCGTCGTATTCTTCAGAGTCGTAGTCCCCCAACGCACCCAGAGCCCTCTCCTGGTCCTCTGCCACCACTTTCACCTTCTTCATCGTCCCCTCCTGCGCCTCCTCCCCAGCCCGCTTCTCCCCACGCATATCATCCCTCCCCCTCGGTTCCGCCAGAGGCACCAGCACGATCTTCCCGCCCTTCATACCTTCCTCCCACTCCGTCTTGGGGACGACGTGGAGGATGGGGAACTCGACCCATGCTGTGCCCTTAAGGACCGCTGCGAGGGGCTTGGTCGGGTCGAGAGGCGGGAAGTACAGCTTGGGCCGACTTGATCCGGGCTCAGCCGGTGTGGTCTGGACGTCGGACATGCGGCGTGCTGGAGAGGGGTAGAATGGGAGAGCGAGGACAACGTGCTCGGGAGTGAGGGAAGGAGGAAGTAAGGAGGCTAGGGAAGGGAGGGATTCTGTGGGGGACGCGAAGAGGACGCGGGGGTGGGTGGTGAGTCGTGGCGTATCCGAGGGGGACGCGGATGGGTCGAGAAGCGTGGCTGGGATGGACAGGTGCACCGTGAGATAGAGAGATTGTGATCTGGAAGCGGCGTCAGCGATTCTCCCCGTCAGCGATTCTCGCCCTCAATCCGTGGGGATCAGTCGAGTCGCAGCAGGGGGCGGAAGCGGGTGGACGACATGGGAGGTTGGATATGTTACGAAGAAGCAGACTCCACCCACTTCGGATTCCAGCTTGATTGATTGACCTTCCGCCTGGCCATCCCGTCCGGCATGAACTCGACCCAGCATCCTCTCCTTGCGAGCTGACTCCGTAGCGCGTCCGTCTTGCCTCTCTGCGGTCTGCCCGCCATTCCCCCACCCCTGCCTCCTCTCCCTCTACCACCTCTATCCCCACTACCTCTACCTCCTCTTCCTCCTCTCCCTCCCCACGCTGCGCCCTGTTCAAGCGCCGCAAGATCCTTCTCCGTCCCATGTCCCCACTCAGTGACCTTCCTCCGACCCTCTTCTAACCACCGATAGTCGTCCGCCCACATCCCCTGGCCATAAGACTTGAGGTCCACAAACTTCGTCGGGTCCCTTGTCCCGGAGCAAGAGAACCGGGATTTGTGCGTCCTAGAACAAGGCAGGGAACACGTCCGGAGAGCGCACCGCGGACAGGTGTATTTGGAGGGCAAAGAGCAGAGGGCGCATGGTGGAGAGGCGGAACCGAGGTTGGAGTTGGAGGGACCAGCGAACGATGCCTCGCCGAGAGGTGGTAGGGACATGGTTGGGAGGCCCGAGTGTCAGAGCTGAAGCGGGAGTTGGAAGGGAGATGGCGGATAGACAACGTTGAAATGTTTTGGGAAGAATTATGGCAGATGGTCAACCTCCACCGGGCAAGCCTGCGACGGCAAAACGTCACGCGCCAAAATTTCAGAGCGCCGCGAGCTCACGTCGACGAGATCGCGCTACACAACACACAATGGCTCACTCCAACGTCAAGTCAGGCTGCCAGGTCATCAGGAGATAGAGGATGCATCAAATCAAGAATCAATCAAGAACTCGAAACATAGACAATACTCGCACGACAGCGTCGTCGTCGTGTCGGCGTGTCATTCCGTTGGTTTCTCCCAAATCCCGAGGGGCGAATCGCCTAGGCAAGGACATGAAATAACGGAAGCCCTCACGTCCCCCGTGCACGTCGACCGTCCCTCTTCCCGATCCGACACGTCGACCCCATCCCAATTGACGGGGGAGCGAGGGACCGGTCCCGACGCGGACGTCGGGCGAGGGGGGGAGTGCACGGGGGAACAGGGTCGATAGAGGGGAAGCCGTACTCCCGTCGACAGGAAGTGTACGTCAATCGAGCGAGAGTGATCTCGCGGACGCTTCCGATCTGTCGAGAATGCGACAGAGCTCACCAGAGGTGAGATGACGCCGGGCCCATGGAGGGGAAGAGGAAGATTGAGAGATGGTAAAATCAGCGGGCGACGCGCAGGGGAGCAGACTGCTGGCGGCCACGCTGTAATCCCGATCGGAGTTATAGCTCTGGGTGACACATGTGGCACTTGTGGCAGTGGAGGTGGTCCTCCGCTCCCCCCACTTCCCCCACCTCCCCCACTTCCCCCACTCCCACTCTGGCTTGTCAGCTGCAACTACTCTGTAACCGTTGCCCGGTTTCGTTGTCGAGGCGACACCACCGGACGAAGTAGTCTGTCTCCAGGCGATTCTCTCCAGGTATAGCATAGCCTCGACCATGTCCATCGCGACAGGTGCGAAGCAACCGGGTGGCCCTGACATGCTGTGCAATGACGACTGATCAAGGCTCATGCTATGCCTGCTGAACGAGCCTCACGCAGTGACTGACAACGCCAGCACCCGCCAGCACGCCTGTGTGGGTTCTTCTTTCTCTCACCGCCATCTGTTGCACCTCAGACATGCTGGTCATGCTCCTGTAGCTGCCTACACCCGTTTCGTGCTTTCGTGTATCTGCCTCTTATCTTCGGACGGCTGGGCCGACCCTTCTGACTTGCGCGTCTCGTCGTACTCGGCTGGGCCGAGCGGTGTTGCCAAACCCCCCTCCTCGTTCTCAGGATGGCCGCTCTGCTCGATATCCTCTTCGGAGATGCTCTCGAGGGAGACACCATGTCTTCCGAATCCTACTCCGTCTCTTCGACCAGTACCGACCCCGCCGGCTCGATCGGTCTACGGGCCGTAGCAGCCCTCGCGACCACAGCCACAGCGGACAGCGTGATCCCTCAGAGCAGTCTTGGCGATGCGGTGTCCGCAGCCATTTCTACCGGGAGTAAGGCGGCAACGAGCACGGCAACGAGCACGGCAGCGAGCGCGGGAGTAAGCGCGGTAGCAAGTTCCGTCTCCAGCTCCGCCTCCAGCTCGGTGAAGACAACGACAACCACCACGGTGCATACCACCGTGACCGATCTTGTCGCGCAGTCGTCGTCTCACCCCGCGACCTCCGCGAGCTCCGGGAGCACATCGGCAGTATCCAACACCACTCTGTCTACGACGACGAGAGCGGCCAACACGACGTCGTCGGCGACCTCGTCTGTATCTGCTGTTCTCAACGCCACTTCCACGGCCGGTGTTGATGCCACGTCGGCGCTTCCGGCGAGTATCACAGCGAAGCCCGCGGTGACGGAGTGAGTTGATGTCATGAACCTCATCCACGCCCACGCCCACGCCCACGTCCACACTCACACCCACGCCCGCGCCCACACCCACGTCGAAGCTCAACCTCTAGCTCGCTTGACGTCGTGCCGTCGCCGTGCCGTCGCCGTGCCGTCGCCGTGCCGTCGCCGTGCCGTCGCCGTGCCGTCGCCGTGTCGTTGCCGTGTCGTCGCTGACGTCCGACGCCACTTAGTCCCGTCTCCACATCGACCACATGGTCAAGCAGCTCCGTGATGGTCGTCGTGAACGCGGCGGGCGATTCGACACCCAACATCCTCAGCCCAGATGCCAAGCTGTTTCCGCTGGGTGTGACGCTCTTCGTTCTAGGTGGTGAGTGAGACGAAGAGCAACTCCACAGTCGCTCCTGATCGTTGGTCTTGTCACCTCACAAAGTCGTGTGGCAGGTTCAGTGGCGATGTGCAGTGGCGGTAGTTTTCTTTCCTATCACTTCAACTCCTATTAGCTGCGCACGCTCATGCACTCGCGTAGGACTGCTCCTCCTTGTGCTCTCCGCGATCCTCACCCTGAAATGCACCGGATGGACGCGCCGGCGTCGTCTGCGCGGCTCAGCCTTCCAATTCGACTCGTCGGACCCCACGCTCCCATTCCCCTCTGCTCCGTTCTCCGACAAGTCCCAGCCACAAGATCAAGGTATCGGTGGGGGATCTTCTCGAGGCACCTTCGTAACCGCTACCCGGGGGCTATGGAGTCCTCGCCCGCAGTTCGAAACGATCACTACCAACCTCGAGGATGACCGGCAAGATCAATATCGCACAGGAACCAGAGGATTCTCGCGGATCAACAGTCGGACGAGCGCTTTCTCTGGAGTATCGGGGGTGTCGGGGGTGTCGGGGGTGTCGGGAGTGTCGGGAGTGTCGGGGTCATCCTTCGGATCGAACGAGGGTGTTGTGCCGATCGGATATGACAGAGCGGGGGCGGTGGTCGTCCCACCGTATCCCGGGCAGCAACAGCAATCGCGAACCCACGTCCATCCCCAACCCCAACCCCAAACGCAAACGCAAGGTCAGATGGCCTCTCGTGCCCCCGCTAGACCTTACGTGGAGCAGTACGATCGCGGAGCAGCCCTAAACCCAGACGAACCATATGGGTACGACGGGGCCTTCTTCCCACGCGCCGCGTCGAGCCTGGAAGCTTCGCCAAGCAATCACGACAATAACGTTGTCCGCGGCGGTGGTGCAGGTAACAACGGCCAATTCCGTGTGACTTTACACGCCGTTAATCGCACACCGTCGATCCGCTCGATTGCCTCTCATATCTCGTCATCATCCGGCCATCTACGATACACCGACATCGACACAGACCTCGGCTCGCCCGTCCCCAGCTTCCGCACGGACCAAATGGCGTACACGGCACGACCACTACCGCTCTACCTGACCCCCGAAGCCCCACGCGCCGTCAAGGGCGGATCCGGATCCGGATCAGGATCAGGATCCCAACCCGACTCGACGATAGACTTCTCGCGCTTCTCGAGGATATCAACCGAGACGGGCTCTTCGATCGGGGAGATCATGTTGGGGAGGAACGCCAGTCAGAGTAGAGGCACACAGGTGGTCCTAGGTCGGGGTGGCCCAGAGAACGCCGGCATCGGGCGAAAGCTGGGGAAAGGAAGGGTGTGGGCGGATGAGAGGGTCTGATGGGGAGGGGCATCAGCATGGCAGAGGTGTGTATTGGCGTCAGCCCGTTGAGAGGATCTGATTATAAGTAAGCCCTCTGCAGGTCAGAGAATTGTGCGTAGTAAGTATGAACCACGTGAATACGAAACATGCACGCTGCGCGACGGACATCCCGCGTCTTTCACTTGATGGCTGGTCGGACCCATGATATCCACGATTCCTCGAGATGACAATCAGCGGATAGCTCCCAAGCTCCCGCAGAATGCGCAGTACGACGGAGTTGAACGTGGAAGCCGACTTGAACCGCCTCAGCGCACGACAGACAAACCCACCCCAAGGGGGCTGCTACTCGTACGCCGCGCGCGTGGTCAAATCTGAGCCAGGCTCATTCGCGGGACGGGGGTCACTGGCTCTTGCTTGCTCCCGCTCGTGCTGACCTCTGAAACAGGATTCGTCGCTTCGGCCAATCTAGATGAAATTCATAGACACCTTCCGAGGTCAAACGTGACTGAGAATGTTGACTGTTGACGTCGCAGGTTGAGAGACGAGAGGTATTGCTAGCTCGAGGATGATCTAAAGACGTAGGTCCGATCCTCAAATCATCATGGTCACGTAATCACGCCAACGGAATCACGTTGCGTAAATTACTTGGAGATTTCCACACCACCTACAGAACGCCCGTCAGCATCTCTTCATAGGACTGTTGCTGTGCAGCCAAAGCTTTGCACCCACCAGTGGCGTTGAGGGCCTTCTTGATGTCGCCGTAGATCATGACTGTAGATAGGGTCAGCTTCCTGTCTTACAGCTCTGTCGAAGTGGCCGTGTGGCGTGAATGCGCCGAATCACGGCACGTGATAGAGACATTGCACTCACATTGCCCGGCGGTGAGGGTACCGATCATGACGAGACGAGCACCCATACCGGTGAAGAGACCGGCGGGGCCGAGCTGGCCGGCCATCTGGATGAGACGCGAGGTGACCGACTGACCGGGGGCGCCCTTGGTCTTGTTGATCTTGGAGAGGAGGGTGTCGGCGGGCTGGGAGATGACGGCGGCGGCCATACCGGCGATGAGACCAGCACCGAGGTTGAGGGAGGTGGACTGAGGGCCGGAGAGCTCGGTCTTGGTCTTGCCCCAGACCGAGAGGATGTTCTCGACGGCAATCTCGTACACGGCGAACTTGGCCATGGTGTAGGGGACCTGCTTGAACAGGATGGGGCCGAAGCTGGGCGGGGGGTCAGTAGACAGCCCACGCACAATTTCCCATCAAGACTTGCACAGGGACGTGAAGGGCCAGAGGCATTGGTCACAATTGCGACAAGTAGAGAATGTAGGTGTGGTGTGGGCGCGACGGCTGGATCCGCACTCACCCGGCGTAGAAGGCCGCAGGGCCCTCCTCACGAAGGATCCGGGCGAAACCGCCGGCGAGACCGTTGGCGAACGACGGCTGGGAGACGAGTCGGATACGGGTGGCCTCGAGGGGGCAGAGCGCAATGTCGGCGAAGAACTCGGCGATGGCAGAGGCACCGAGGTAGACGGCCTGACGGTTCTCTCGGGCCTTGTCAACGCCGAGGACGTCGATGGCCTTCTTCTTCCAGAACTCGTAACCTCCGAACTTGAAGGCACCCTGGATGGCGTAACCGACGACGGTGGGGCCGAGACCGGTGAGAAGCGCGCCGGCTCCCTCGGCCCCGATGACCTGTCGGAAAGCAGTGATCATGCCCTGCAAAAGGGTTAGATGCCGGGTTCATTTGATGCATTGTTTGAATGCCCACCTTGTTGTAGACCTCGGGCTCGAGCTGGATCCTCGTCTTGACGACATCGACGGGGGTGAGGGCACCGTGGGTGACGGCGCAACCGAGAGCACCGGCGAGGGCGAAACTGCACGAGCGCCTCGTCAGCAACGTCAAAGGCAACGGCAACGACAACCACAACCACGACGACAACGACGACGGCCCAAGGCATTGCTTTGACCACGTTTGTCATGGTAATCAACGCCGAGACGCTCAAACTCACCGGGCGTAGAGGTCAGCGCCGGTCGGAGGGGGCTTGGCGGCGACCTTGACGGCCTCCTTGGCGTCCTGGAGCTTGAGCTCAGCCTTGTTGGCGATGTCCTTGCCCTGGGCGATGGCCTGGTCGACCTTGTCCCCGACCGAGGGGAGGAAGAAGGTGTTGGTGGTGGAGAAGAAAGGGTTGGCGCGGTACGGCATGGTGCGACGGGGTGACTGGTAGGGCTACAGAGGGGTGGGATTGATCCGAAGGGTGAGGGTGGGCTGGCCCGAGGGTTGGATGTGGTTTTGTGGGTTGAGTGGTGCTTGGAGATGACAAGTAGATGAGAGTGAAAAGTCGATGACGGCGGTGGGGTGGGGTGGTGGTGGTGGTGCTCGCCGGGCAGGCAGGAGGATTGCGGACCGCCTTTCCGTGCGGCTCCGGATGAAAACCCGATAACGCCGTGAGGGAGGCGGGAGCCACGTGGCGGCAACGGCATCGCCGCATCGAACATGATTTGATCCCGCACAGTCGGCCACGGACACGGACATCCGGACATGGCCGCTTCGGCCAGCTCTGGCCTGGGACGCTTGCGTGTGGTGTGGCTGCTGAGCCGGCCCGAAATCAGATAAAGAGCGCCCTTGTGTGATCTGAGCCTTGTCCCCCTTGGTTCCGGTCACGCTCTCAGCACCAGTGAGTCGCCAGGTCCACGTCCGACCCAGTCCTGTGGAATTGACTTTGTGTACGAGTGCCGGTACGGTGTAACCTCTCGGCTGACCACCCAGAGCCCGAGCCATGCCATACACGTCCACCGTCCTCGTAACCGGTGCCTCCACCGGCCTGGGATATGCTGCTGCAGTCCAGATCGCAACGTCCCACCCCGAGCTGCAGATCGTCGTCTGCTCGCGCTCTACGCCCGACACGGCCGACAAGATCAACGCCGCCACCGGCCGATCTAACGTGGTCTGGCTCAAGCTCGACTTGTCCTCCCATGCAAACACCCGAGCTTTCGTCAAAGACTATCGATCGCGAAACTTCCCTCCCATCTCAGCGATGCTCCTCAATGCCGCTTTGCAGGTGACGAACAAGCCCGTCCGGTCTCCGGACGGCCTCGAGTTGATGTTCGCGATCACGCATGTGAATCACGCTCTGCTCTTCTTCCTCCTCAAGGACCAGCTCACGCCGGACGCGAATATCGCCATCACCGCGAGCTCCACTCACGATCCGGCATACAGAAGTCCCGGTCCGCCGACATACACCGATGCCGAGTCCGCGGCACACCCCGATGACTCGACGCTCAAGACATGGGGGCACGGCTTGTCTCGATATGCCAACTCCAAGTTGGCCAACGTGCTCTGGGCGTATGCTCTGTCGGAGAGAGCAAAGGTGCAAGGCAAGAAGTGGACCGTCACCTCGATGAATCCCGGGGTGATGGCCACCCAGCTATACCGGAGCGCGACAGGCATGGTCGGATGGGCACTGAATGTCGGTCTCCGCATCCCGGGCATGTCCTACCTCCTGGGCGAGACAGTATGGACCCCAGACCAGTCGGGAGAGCTGCTCGTCAATCTCGGAGTGAATTGGAAGGGCCCCGACTTCAGTGGGAAGTACTACGACATCAACTCGAAACAGTCAAACCATGAGTATCCGTCGAGCTCGGCGAGCCACGACAAGGCGCTGCAAAAAGACTTGTGGGACTGGACGATCAAGGAGATTGCCGAGGGAAATGAGGCGGGAGCTTGGGAGACGCTGTGAAGTACCGATACCAGTTGAATCTTCTGCAGATTGGGAGGGGAGATGTAGATATCGTGGTTTCGATGCGTGGTGCATGCCATACTATGCTGCTTGTTTATGATCGTGCTTCAGAATCCGTATGGGGAGTGCGGTTTGAAAGTGCTTCGCTGGCAGTCGGTCGGGGAGCGTCCTCGTTCGTTGTCGACGTCGATTCCGATGGCGAAGGAGTAGCGTCCGTCGACGTCGATTCCGAAGGTGAAGGGATAGCGTCCGTCTCCACAATCACCTCGTCCGGCCTGACGCCCTCGACGGACGTAACCAATTCCGGTTCTGCCGCCGATAATGTTCCCGTTTCCTCGCCCGCCTCTGTAGCCTCCTCGACCACCTCCACCCTGTCTGCCGATGCCGCGCTCTTGCTCCGTGATCTCTCCGCCGACCTGCTGAGCTGCTTCTCGACCTTCTCCGCCAGTCCCTCGAACCCGCCATATGGCCCCCCACCAAGTTCTTTCAACGCCGCCAAGATCTGCTCGTCCTCCCTGATCTCCTCCTCCGTCCTCGGCTGTCTCCGCTTCATGTATCGCTCCTTTGACCGTTCCTTTTGCCTGCTAGCCTCCACTCTGACCTGCATCATCGTCCCTCGCTGGCCTTCCGGCGTCGTGGAAGACTCCCCCTGGAGAACCGCCCTGATATCTTCCAGTCCCGGTCCGCCAAATCGTAGTCGTCTCGCCTCGGGTCCTTGGGTCTCGGTTCCGGCCGGTAAGGGCACTTCGAGATCGAGCGCTCTCGGGAGTTTGGCAGGTCGGACGAGACTGGCGAAGATCATGTTCATGGGCGAGTTGGAATCGGGGTCGCGGGGAACGTTGATAGCCCATAGCGGTCCGAGCTTTCTCTCCACGGCGTGGATGATGGCAAAGGTATGGAGCATGCTGGGGATGGGATCACCAGTGAAGATGGCGAGTCGGGTCGTGCCGTTCTTGGGATCGAGGGCCGGGTGGGGGAAAGTGATGTTTCGGCTCTGACACTGAGAGGGAGCAGCGATCCCCGCCGCAACTGCCCGTCGAGCGAGGGGGCGAGACGGTCCCGCGAGCGACGGTAGCGTCCTGAAGCTCATCTCGCAGGTGTCGGTGATGTCTGTGTGGTGCGAAAGTGAGGTGAGTTGCTTGCTTTCTGAATTTGCGCTGGTAGTACTGGCGGGGGATGGGATGGACGGATGGCGTGGCAACTTTGATGAACGGGATCAAATGTATCTACCGCGTCGTTGTCTCACCCCCCATCCTCCGCCACCCGCGTCGTGGTCATCATCATCCACCCACTACTACTCACCCTCACCAACTCACTTCTCAATCAATTCATCTCTTTCGTTTCTTTTCCACCTCACAATACTCTCCCAAGCACATCCGGTGGCCTGATCTGTGCGCTGCTTCCCCCTGTCACCCCGGAGCACTCGTACCAGCATCATGCCCGCGGCCTCGACCTCGGGCTCCAACTGGAGGGAGCCCACAAAGGACGAGAAGCCGCCCAAGTGAGTCGCGTGCCCGCGGATCGGACCACCTCGGCGCCCCTGTCTCGCTTGGGAGATGTGATGTAGCTGATCGCTCGCTTCTTCCTTCAGAGATGCGGACCTCAAAGTGCGTTTGAACATTTCTGTGGAAGGAAACCACTTGGAGATTGTCTAATGGGCGACTGACCCCGCATCATTGCTGACGTCTGACGCGCAGACCGCCTGGGCATTCCTCAGAGTCGGGGTGGAGCACATCATGACCCGGTGAGTTATTCCTTGTTCTCAGCCTTCTCCGCATGTTTGAACCTCCCTACTGCTCCTTACTTCCTCGAGCGCCCCCAATCCTCTCTACTGTCACATCTCCCTGTGAAGGCTCCAAAGGACTCTGAGCGCTTCCGTTATCCCATCACTCCCTTCGCCTGTCAGGCGCGTCCACAACGTTTCCCGCAAGCTCCCGCGTTGCTAGTGTTCAACGGCTGCGTGCTGACGCTCGGCAGCATTCACTTGGGCATGTCCTACTCTTACTATATCCTCCTCTACACCGCCATCTACGACTTTTGCACCCAGAACCGACCATCCGCCAGCGCCTTTGGAGGGGCAAGAGGGTCCGGGGCAAATCTACAGGGTGCAGAGCTGTATCGCAGCTTGCACAACTACTTCTCTGACCACTGCAAGGATCTCAAAGAGGTGTGTTGGTATCTTGGTGTGATGACCAGAAAGTTGCTGATATCGCTCGTAGGAGTCTGAGAAGCTGTCCGACCTCGAGTTGCTCAAGTTCTATGCCAGGGAGTGGGACCGGTATACAACGGGAGCGACGTACGTGAACAAGCTCTTCAACTACCTCAACAAGCACTGGGTCAAGCGGGAGAAAGATGAGGGACGGAAAGAAGTTTACACCGTATACACTGTACGTCAGCCCGTTGGCGTTGTGTCAACAACTGGGTGTAAACCGAGCGTGATCGGTCTGGCTGACATTGTAAGCTCGCGCTGGTCGCGTGGAAGACCAACTTCTTCAGATTCTTCCAGGGTACCAACGGGACCAGTCGTCTCACCCAGTCATTGCTCAAGCAGATCGAGCATCAGCGGAACGGAGATGCGGTCGATTCGGGCTTGTTGAAGCGAGTCATCGACAGCTATGGTCAGTCTCGCATTGGCGGCGCTACTGTCGGTACGTCATTGACTGACGATCCGCAGTAATGCTCGGTCTCGACGAGTCGGACGCGCAGAGACAACAGCTCGATGTTTACCGCGAATACTTCCAGGAACCGTTCATCCTGGCCACAGCGGCGTACTACAAGGCCGAGTCAGCCGCGTTCAGCAGTAACAACTCGGTCTCGGACTACATGAAGCGCGCAGAGACGAGATTACAAGAGGAAGTCGACAGGGTCAATCTGTACCTTCATGACACGACGACAAAGGAGGTGAGTTTTCTACCGAACAATTCGTTGCGCACCTGATGGCTGACCTCTCTCAGCTCAAGGAGACTTGCGAGAAGGTTTTGATCGCGGCGCACTCGGATTTGATGTGGGACGAGTTCCAGTCATTGCTGGATGGAGATCGAAGCGATGGTAAGCACGCACACTGGTTGGGGGAGATGTGCCCGCTGATCATCCGTATCAGATCTCACGCGGATGTATGGCCTCTTGATGCGGATACCGAATGGTCTGGAGCCGCTGCGGAAAAAGTTCGAGGAGCACGTCAAGAAGGCGGGCTTGGCGGCTGTGCAAAGGGTACTGCCTGCGCCTGGAGCGGTCAACGAGGCGGGCAAGGCGGAGTCACTCGTATGTGATGCTTGACGCTTACTATATTGTCTCTGACCGGTGACAGGATCCCAAGGCGTACGTGGAGGCATTATTGGAGGTACATTCGAAGTACGGAGAGGTGGTGAATGGACCATTTCGGGCGGAGCTTGGTTTCAACGCGAGTCTGGATCGCGTGAGTTGCGTTTGAAAGACTTGCCAGTCTTCTTGGCTTGTCGCTGACGTGTTTAGGCATGCCGCGAGTACTGCAACGCCAACGCCGCTGCGACGACGTCGACCAAGTCGCCGGAGCTGCTCGCAAGTTATTGCGATCAGCTGCTGCGGAAGAGCAACAAGGACTTGGACGCCGAGGCGCTGGAAGCGGCTCTGGAGCAGGCAGTGAGTGGTGTGACACTGTTTCTTGGGGTGGCGCCGCTCATATCACTGTGCAGATGGTCATCTTCAAATTCATCGACGACAAGGATGTGTTCCAGAAATTCTACCAGAAGAAGCTGGCGCAGCGTCTCATCAGCAGCGCGTCGGCCTCGGACGACAGCGAAAGCAGCATGATCACCAAGCTGAAGGAGCTTTCTGGGTTCGACTACACCAACAAGCTCATGAAGATGTTCCAAGGTGAGCTGGACACGTGGTTGCGGTTACTTGTGGGCGGCGAGCTGATGTAGGGCACAGACGTCAATATCGGGCGGGATATCACCGAGAGGTTCAAGAACAAAGAGCGGACAATGGGCGTTCAGAGCGATGGTGAGGCACTTTTGTCTCACCTTGTGGGAGGCGATCGCTCTAACTCGTGCAGTGGAAGGAACGTTCATGGTGCTCGGAACCAACTTCTGGCCGCTGGCACCACAGGCTACCGATTATAGTGTCCCCCGGGAAATCCTACCGACATACGAGCGATTCGTCAAATTCTATGGCGAAGCGCACAAGTCAGTGCCCTTGGTCACCTCCTCCTGCGATGTGAACTAACTGTCGGCAGCGGTCGCAAGCTCACTTGGCTGTGGCACGTATCCAAGACCGAGCTTCGGACGACGTACCTCTCCCAGAAGTACATCTTCATGACGTCGGCCTACCAGATGGCCATCCTCGTCCAGTTCAACGAGAACGATTCCCTCACCTACCGAGATATCCAGACCGCGACCCGTATATCCGAAACCATCCTCAAGCCTCAGTTGGCTCTCCTCGTGAAAGCAAAGGTGCTTCTCCAGGAGGACGACACGTATGACCTGAACCTGAGTGAGCATGGCGGATAAGACTGGTTGTAGTTCAGACTTTGCTGACACTCCTTTCTCAGACTTCAAGTCGAAGAAGATCAGGGTGCAGCTCAATCAGCCTGTCAGATCCGAGCAGAAGGCCGAGGCGACCGAGGTGCTCACGGCGGTTGACGAGGATCGCAAGTTTGTCTACCAGGCGACGATCGTCCGTCTCATGAAGGCGAGAAAGGTGGGTCTACTTCGGCTCGTGTCGGCTCGTGTCGGCTCGTGTCGGCTCGTGTCGGCTCGTGTCGGATCGGTTGCCGCATCTCGGGACGGAACGTGAAGAGCGTGCTCGTGCTGACGGGTTGGTCTTCTCAGACGATGAAGCACCACGCTCTGATCCAGGAAGTGACGGCGACGATTTCGAGCAAGTTCACGCCAAAGGTCCCGGAGATCAAGCGCGCGATCGATCACTTGATTGACAAGGAGTACCTGGAGCGTGGGGCCGACGACAAGGACACCTAGTGGGTATTCGTCCTGTCCTGCACATTGTCCAACGCAGCAACGGTTCCGCGGTTCCGCGGTGCTGCAGTGTCTCAGGAGATTTGTGTTCGTGTACTCAATACTGACGTTTGCAGCAACTACCTGGCCTAAAAGTCGGGTTGGGATACATGCGATCGCGAAAATAAGCGCCTGGTGAAGACGCCGAGTCTGACGCGGATGGGAACGATAGCGAACGGCGATACGGCCGATTGAACGTATCGGCGGTGGCGGCGGTGGGATGGACTATGGGAAGTAACCAGAGAGGACGAACCTGCATTGCATCATGATTTCGCCTAATACCCCCTCCGTTTTCCGGCCATTCCCGCTCCCGCTCCCGCTCCCGTTCTGACGTGATACTGCCTTCCCAGTTGTGTATAGACTCATCCGGTACCGGCAGGTACAGTATATGTCGAGTCGGCGCAGATGCGTCTATGTATCCAGTCCACGGCCACGCACAGAGATCCAAGATTGTGCGTCCAAGCGAGAATGGAATGATATGTACGAGTACAGCACAGAGCATGTTGCTGCCCAGGTGCTCGGGGGGAGGTGTTTCACGCCACGCCCGGGATGATGTCGCCGATCTCGCCGCATTTACAGTACGAGTTGAGAGTGACGAGGTGGATCAGTCAGGTGAACAACAATGCAATGCATCTACGATTACAGTCGCTTGGTTTGTGTACAGGAATCAGCACAGCGACCCGATGCCCGATGCCCGACACCCGACATCCAATACCGCCTACCCGCGCCTGTACTGGTACGCCAGTCTTGTCCCAGTACGAGCGAAAATGCCCTCATTGGAGTAGCATCGCTAAATCCCCCGATCCCTCCCATCCTCGCGCACGGGTCCGAGTCCGAGCCCACACTAAGCCCCGCCCTCTTACGGCCCCAACACGGGCGTCGAGAACCCCGAAGCAAGTTTCGTGTTCCCATGCAATTGTGGTGTACCCCCTCCTCCTCCTCCTGTCGTTCCGGGCAATACGTTCGGAGCCTGCAGCCCTTGTCCAACGCCTAGACCCGTCCCCGTCCCGGGGCTGCTGCCCTGCCCTACCCCACCAAGGGCGAACGATACACTCGGTCTCCTCGACCCGGGCCTACTGGCCGAGACGGACCCCCTCCTCGACACCGGCCTCGAGGTCGGTCTGGCCGAATCCCTTCGGTTGGAAAGTATCCCCGTCGCCGAGGCATACGACAGCTGGGACCTGCACTCATCGCAATACCGGTGGTTGAACGACTCGACGTGCACGGCGTGAGTCCCGCAAAAGACACCGCCGCAGCCACCGCAGTGCCGCTTGGGCTCGAGCAGCCCGAAATGACGGCCGCACTTGTCGGCCATGCACGTGTGGGACACAGAGTCGGGCACGTGCCGAGCGTTGCTCTCGGGGAGGGACCACTGGTATAAGAGGTGCTTGCCGCCTGGGGTGACGGGTTCAAACGCCGCATACAGCGTCTCCCTGCGAGACAGGTCAGCACGGTACTCTGCATTGAATAGACCGTTTCGAGTCTTCGGCGACACCGCGACACCGCGACACCGCGACACTCAGACAGGACGACATTTGTGAACCACTCACCCAACAAATTTGACCATCGTACAACTCCCACCCGAATGGTCATCCGAACGGAAAAGCCTCCCCTGCTCAGCCAACGTCCACGGCTGAACCTCCTCGTCATCAAACTCGATCGTCGCCTTGGATCCGGGAACGCAGCGGAACAGAGCCAGTTCCGAGTTGATTCCGATCACGAAGAGCACGCCGAATCGCAGGAACTCGCGGTTCAGGAAGGTGATACCCCCCGTGAACTCGTCTTTCGGGGGTACCTCCGCTTCCGCACCGACACCAAAGCTGAATGTGAGGAAGTCGTCGGTCTCCACCGAAGCGGACGCGATGGGGTGCCCGTTCAGTGAGAAGAGGTAGATGTGGTGTGCCGATGCAAGTGCGATCTGGCCCTGAGGCTGGTTTAGCCCGAGCCCGAGTGAAGACCACGAACCAATGGCGAGTTTACTCACGTCCGCTTCGTTGACCGCGCAGAACTTGATCGGGTCCTTTCTCGGAGTCTGCAGAGTACGGATGTACCTCATCCTGTTCATGTCCCAGATCATGGCACTCCCATCCTGCGCGAACGATGGCTCGTCAGTGGTCAATCGCAAGCATCAAGCACATCCCCACGTAAAACGTCGAGGCACCCACCTCTGCACCGCTGACGACAAAGGACCAGCTCTTACTCGCCGCCACGCAAGTGACCGGCGCGGTGTGACCCCGGAGCGTCGCCTCTCGCTGCATGGATATGTCTCCCCGCCTGACACCGTGACTCTTGATGCCCATGCGCCAGACCGTCAGGACCCCGGCATTCGATACCGTCACAAGCAGGGTCGGGGCGGCGAAGATAGCCTGAACAACAGAGATTCCCTCGATGAGATGTATGAGCTGTCTCATGGTCAGCGGTACGGGCATGAGGCATCGCATCGCGATGGATGGAAGAACTTTCACTCACCCTCGGTGACGCCTCTTGGTAATACACTCTGAGCGAACAGTCCGCAAAGCCGTACTGCACCGAAAGCATCGAATGTCCCGGGACGATGATCCTGAACCTCTGCTGAGGCAGGGGCTTGAACTCGTCGCTCGAAGGTTCGGTGATATCATCTATGGGCGTCGTCGTCTCCGTGATGGGCAGTATACTTCGGAGGAGCAACTGCCACTGCTCTGCCACTCCGAATCTCGTGTTGAGCGGTAGTTCCGATCGGCCACTGAGGAACCTATGAGGGTGTGGACCTCTGAAGATCTGCGCCGGGGTCTGACCGAAGTTGTGGATGATCGACGTCGACGCCGCCTTCTCCCCTTCGTCGGACATGTTCTCGAGGTCGACGGCACCGCGGTACGAGAGCGGGTGGAAGCAGTTGAACGAAGCCGGGTCGCGTTGCTTGTAACCGAAAGTGAGGTCGATCCAGGCGGGAAGATGACGCGTGACGTAGTCCGACTCGAGCGCTTCGCGATGACGGTGGACAAACAGCATCGGGTCACCGTATGCCCAAGGAGGGAGAGCGACATTGTCAATCGTGTCCCCCGAGACCTGCTTTCGGCCAAAATCATGGCGGTTCTACTCCGTCAGCGCGAGGAGAGCTGTGGGCGTTTCAAGAGTGGACGCACAATGTTCAGCAGGAATGCTGCGGAGTAGTAAAACTCCGGGATCAGCTCCCGGACGTCGCCGCGATTGTCCGCCGAAGCAGAATCCCATGCACGGGGGATGCTCGAGAACAGTCGGTCCGCCAGGTCGAAATTGCCGCCCTGACATGAATGTCAGCGGATGTGACACGGAGGATATGGAGGCTGAGATCGACAAGCTCACCTGCAGCGCTAGGAAGATCTCGGTGAAGGGCGAGAGGCGGATCATGAAGCCACAGACGATCATCGACGAGCTATAATGTGTTCCATAATGGCTATGGTGGGTCACCAGTCAGCTCGAGTTTCTAACTACGATGAACAGGAGATAAGCCACGCACAAGGGTTTCTCGCCGACGCCTTCTGTGGCGAGGTACCGCTCAACGGCTGCTTCCCTCCTCGCCGGCGTTAGCGCTCCCATGGGCAGCGACAAGTCCCGGAACGTCGACTCTTTGGTGAGATCAAGGACGTCCGATACGTAGTCTGCGACCACCCAGGGAAACACGGGGTATTGCGTCACGTCTGCAAGCTGTGTCAGCATCTTCGTGTAAACGCTCGATCTATGATCTCGAACCAACCATTCGGCGTCCGATTGGCGTGCTGGTTGAGAAGCTGCAGGTATGCAAACTATCACGTACGTGATCAGCAATGGCACGCAATCGGGATTCAAGAAATCTCTCACATTGCTGATCTCCCTGTTCTGCCATCTCCTCGTCATGGCCTCGAGTTGTTGCTCGGCCTTATCCATCGCCCTGGACACTTGGTCAAGCACAAAGTTGCCAATGACCGAACGGGATATGGTGTCCCTCGCATCGTTCTTGTATTGCAGCCGCTGTACGACGGCCTGACGCTCCTTCTTGTCTTTGAAGACGATTAGGAAGTTGCGCTTGTCCGAGAAGTACAGCTCGAGCCTGAAATATCGATCAGCGCTGGCGGAGATACATAATCCGATTGAGACATGGGGGTGGACTCACGCTACATCGCGGAAGAGGAACGCTCGCTTGTTGTTCTCCACGATTTCGTTGTAGGACCTGCAAACGCACTCAGTCACCACGTAGAATCTGCCGACGAAGGAATGCCTCGCCTCACCATCGTACACTCTGCTGATCCGCTGAATCGAGCTCGACAAGGGTACCGGAGGGAATGGACAACACATCCTTTGGTGCGTCCTTGGCATCGATCACCTCGCCGTCGGCAGCTTGTACCAGCCCGTCCACGAGGTACAAGTTCTTCTTGCCCAAAATCAGAAGACCAGCTGTTCGACACTCAGCTTGTCCTGAGCACGGATCACGCTCACGCTGGATCACTCACGGCATGCGTCCACTCCGACGATGCGGACGATGTTCTACTTGAATCAGCAGTCTTTGGCGTTCGCCAGATCCCCCAACTCACGTGTGCCTCCTCGACGACATCCCCAGCTTGCAGCGTCTTGGCGATTCTGCGCATCTTGTCGTCCTTGTTCTCCTCTACCTCGACGAACGACTCATCGTCCACGCCTTCGTCCTGCACAGGACTTCCCGGCCGTGCGGCTGGAGTTTGTGCAAGCGTCGGCGCGGGTTCGGCGCCTATATCGCCCATGCCATCAGCTGCTTTCTGGTTGTACCTAATCCAAAATCGGAATCCGACGCACCTTCCTCAGCAATACTCGCCGTCTCTGAGAGAGCGAGAGCAAACGGATCTTCCCACGGTGCCGAATTGACTCTCGATACAGCGGAAGAAAGCTCGTCGACGGAAGGAATGGCATCACGGAGCTTGTGCCTCGTCCGGCCTATCCCGGCCTCTGGCACAGCACTGACTCTCTCCAGTCGGTTCCTACACGTATCGTCAGCTTGTCAGCGAACCCCGGTGGGACGCGGGAGGGGACGAGACTGGCCTCATGCGTAGGGGTCCCTCACTCCCGTCAAGACGCCACGTGACGGGCTGGTCGTTGTCTGGCCAGATTCCGTTCTCTGTCCGCAACGTGGCGGCTTGCCTGGGCCAGTCTTCTTGGCTTAGTCTGTGCCAGTAATCCTTCCTGTTTTGAAGTCAGTGACCACCTTGTCCGCGTCGTGGATCTGAGGATCCAGTCTCACCTTTCGAGAGTCATCTTTGAGTGACTTTGGGAGTCCTGGATGTAGCTGTCAGCCCATCGAATGAACCCCAAGTACCACTCCGGGTACGGTGCAGCAGACTGACCGTATGCATGATGATCAACCGCCATGCGGCGTTCTTGTCCTTCCCTCCCTCAAGGATGGATTCGCCTGTGAGAACCCGCTTGAGCGGTATCCTCTTCTCTACGATGGACCGCGATCGAGCCAACGCCAGAGGCGTTCCGGCCTCCATCGACGGTCGCCGCCGAGGGATCGGCGCCGTCGGGGTTGAGGGCGATGAGCCGAAGCGGGGTGTGGATGGCGAACTGCCAAAGCGGGAAGAGAAAGATGTGCCGAAGTACGAAGTACTGGGACGAGGGGACGAAGGGGACATGGGGCTGAATGGGGTCGAGGGAGGTCGAGGGGATTGGGACGGTGCTCGAAGTTGCTCCACTATGAGCTTCATCTGGTCACGTCTCAGCTGTGGTCACTCGCTAGCATCAGAGGCACGAATTGGGTCACTCGCCTGGTTCACGAGCGAGTGCGAGAGCTTCGACTTCTCAATCAGAGCAGTCAACCACCCAATGGCTGCCTGTCGTTGTGCGCGAGCCAGATCAGGCTTGTTCGACGACGCTGAGACAGCCGCAAACTCCGCAAACGCCGGGAGCATCGCTTCTACCCGTTTGTTGCTGATGCTTCGCCGGAAAGGCGACGAGCCGCGATACACGGTCGTGAGCTCCTTCAGAAGATCTTCAAGTCTTGTATCCTGTTCCGGACCAGAAGTCGAAACTTGATCCGGTACATTAGCCTTCTACCCATCCGCACTGAAGCAGTAGCACCCACTAGAGATTGCAGGTGACATATTGATCGACCTGATCGACGTGATCGTCGCTGACCTTGTCCTCGGCGTGGTCGGCCTCGTACCGTTGTCATCGCTGTCGCCTGCGGACTGAAGCATCGCCTCCACGGCGGCCATGAGTGCCGCCACAAGATTCGGGCACGCCAATGCCGCCTTCCCCTCATCTGGACCTATACACATTCGGAAGACCGCCGCCTGGATGTCTTCCCTCCATATCGGGCCGAGCGTACGAGCGAGGAGCGCGAAACCTCCTTCTCCCTCGAACGATCGCTGGAAGCTTTCCAGCCCCGGGGTGGTCAGACACTGCTCAAGAAGCTTGAGGCAAGGGAGGATGACGTAGTACGCCGAGTTGCTCGAGATGAAGATGACGAGAAGGCGGTGGAGAGCGATGGACCGGTTGAGCTTGATCAGCCGATGATGGTCTGAGGCGACGTCGGCAATCATGTCCAGGATCAGGGCCGCGGGGGCTTGCGACGGGGGAGGGTCGGTCATAGAAGTGACACCGAAAGCGTTATCTAGTCGGTCAGTCCTGCTGACCGGTATCTCTTGGGGTCAAATCTCACTTTGACACAGCGCAGAAACGAGGTACGAAAACGTCGGCTTGATGCTGTGGCGGTGTTAGATTCTCATCCAGCCTTCCAAAAACGCTCGGAAGGCACATACGCATCCTCGCCGCTCCAGCGGGCAATCAACGCGAGTCGCAGGGTATCTACAGCCCCGTTAGCCCTGCCGGCTCGCGCGACTCGGCACACAGCACCGGGACCGCTAGAACGGCGGACTGACCAACTACCATGGGTACGGCCGTCGGTTCAAAGAACCCGGATCTCAGCGCGTACAGCATCTTCCGAACCATCGCCGATTTCTGGAATGTCCGGAGGACATTATACCGCACGTGCTTTGAGGTGGAGAGGAGATGCTCAAAGTGCTGCAGGTAGACGGCGACTACGGGGAGCTGGGCGTACGACCAGAGCTCAAAGTCAAGCGCGAGGGATCGGTATGCCACCGAGTTGTGCACCGTTGCTGCCCTAGACGAAGGTCAGCGATTGCACCACCCCCGGACCCCCGTGCCGTCGAGGGAAGAGACGAGCGCAGGAGTGTCACTGCGATACCCACCCAGGTTTGTCGACATGAATGCCCAGCATTGATAGGATTACTTTGGCGCAAGCCACATCGACTAGCTGCGGCATCTTCGGTCTCAATATCGCCGCCAGCAGGTCGAACCCGTCTGGAAGCGGATCAGTCATGTGAGAGACATTCTCATCAAACAAGAAGAAATCCTCACGTATCCGCTCCATCTCCTCGCTGGCCGACCACGAATCCCTGATCATATCCTTGAGGATCCCCAGAGTCGCGGCCAGCTCTTCGCTAGTCCTCGCGAGGTCGATCATCTTGAGCACGACCGTGCCGCCTCCAACGGTACCGACACTGTCGTCCAGACAGGTCATCACGAAAGACTCGTTGGCTCCGACCAGCTTAGCGTGGCCATGCCGCAGCTGCTTTGCGCGAGACGGGTGCGGGATAGCGGCATTTGTGCAGTGGTCCATCCCGTCTGCGTCGCGGTAGACATTCCTAGCTGAGAGGGAGAGGAGGATGGTTTCCTCGGCGAGAGCAGGTCCTGTACGGATGGCACGGACGATAAGGGATTTGGTCGGCTGCGTGAAAAGTCGCTTGTCAGGAGCACTCTGCGCCAAGGCGTGGAGGTAGATGTTGATCGATGTTGCTCCTTCGTCTGCTTGTCAGCGATTGACCAACAAAGTAATGCTCACAGGTCAAGAACTTTCCGAGCGCCTCCTGAAAGTTCCCGGCATAGCGCGGACCCTGATCACGGGGTCAGCTTGACTTTCGCAGGAGCTGGAAGTGCTTACAAGATGGTGCAGAAGGAGAACCATATCTTCTTGCACCGCTTCATCGAGCAACAACGTTCTGCCGAGCATCCACTCGTTCCCCTCCGCCTGTCCTTGGCCGAGGCCACCACTCTGTTCCTCCGGCTTTGCTCCGTCGAGCTGGTCACACTGGACCTCTCGCCCGATCCCGACGCGCAGGGCGTCCGCCGGAATTGCGGGCTTGGCATGAAGCTGAGGCGGCGCGGGAGGGTGACTCGGTGGTTTCGGCACGGGGTACGTGGTCCGCATCGCACCCACTCGCACACCATTCACGAAGATGCGGACCTCCGCAGCCTCGGCAGACTTCATCCTGCGGCATCCGATGGCAAAGTGCACCCACTGGTGATGAGGTACCAGAGCGTCTGGCGCCGAGCAGATGAGCTCCTCGGGCGGACTAGGCGACTCCTGGGATTGGGGGGCATCACTGGTGGCAGGTGCAGGAACCGAGGTGAGCAGGCCGATCTGCGAGTTCTCCAAGATGCGGATCTGCACGAGGGGGTACTTTGATCCACTTTGAGAGACGTGCAGGACAGTGATCGGTTGATTGAGCTTGGTGATGTGCACCCAACACTGATCTCACTTTAGTCACGGGTAGGCACCGATAGGATGGAGGGAAACGGCTCACCGAAAAGTTGAACCCTTTCTGAGCCGATGGCCAAGGTCGACCCAGATCACGCAGCTCTATTCCTCCTTCCTCTCCACCTCCAGAACTGCGGAAAACGAAGACATCGGGCCACCTCGCCTTCATCGAGTGCCGTACGAGATCCATCACCTCCCCACGCAGCTTTTCCGTCTCCATGCCCTGTGTAGAGTTCACTGACGGCATGCGCAATTTCGGTAGTCTGGGTCCCTTTTTGCGCGTGAGGAGCTGAGGTGACGAGCTCGCGTTATCTGATTCGCTGACCTGTCCGTTGGTCCCACCTGGTTGAGGAGATGCGGCGCCACTACTCGCCGGGGACTCTGTGATCGTCTGGAGCGGTGCAGGCGGTCTGTGTTCTTCTCTCGCGAGACTGAAAAGCCTCCAGGTGAGGTTCTGGTCCACCCCGGCCTCGAGCAGCCTCCTCAGTAGAGGTAGGTACACCGCTCTGAGTTCGGGCGATGGTGGTTCCCACTTCACGTCCATTTCCTCCGCCTCGTCCTCTCCTTCATCTGTTGGCGCCCAGTCCCCTCGCGCAGGGAAGGTCACTTCGTACTTTCGTTCCTCTGGGAATCCGTACAGTCGAGTGAGGAGAAAGTCGGTGAGCTGAGGCAGGTGCTTCGCGACGAGGAAGAGGTTGGCGGTCGACGTTTGGACAGTAGCGAGAAGTATCTTGAACGTCAGAACTACGAGACGGGATTGCTCCGTCTCCTCGGAGCCTTCGCCTCCTTCAAAGTCCCCAGCATTGGTCCGGCGGAGCAGCTGTGACACGGGCGCTTTCCCCTTTCCTTTGGATGACCCAGCTCGTGGCTGATCGGGCCATCCCCAGACATACGACCAGAGAAGCCCGAGCGCGGAGGCATGCCTCAGAACGGGTTCTCCCAACTTTGCTCCGAGGTCTCCATTTCCCGAGGCGCCGTCGGATGAGAAGATGGAGAGGGTGGAATAGTTGTTGGACAGAATGTGGGCGATCAGCAAGGCGAGGATATGGGAGTTTGCGCGACGAGGAGCTGGATCACTTTCCGCCGGCGACAGGCTCGAGGACGACGGCCGATCCGAGGGTGTGGAGAGCGGTGCAAGGGAGTACAGAGAAGACAAGAGCGAGGGATATCCCAGATGTACCTGACGTGGTCAGGCCCTGCGACGAGTGACAAGTAACGAGTGACGAGAGGCAGCAGCAGAGATAGGACCCACTTCGAAGTATGCGAAAGACTCCCGGTCCACAATCGCCCATGAGAGAGTCTCAAATGCCAGTCTCACGCCCTCCAGTCGCTGGACTTCTCCCACCTGGGCTTCCTCCTCCGAGACGCCTGCCTGGTTTGGCTTGTAGGCCAGCCCGTCGCTCAACGCGCCTTGGAGAAGTCCAAACCCGCCATGCCGCCGGAATGCCCTCCGAGAGCGAGCATGTCCCGGGATCGAGTTGAGCTGGGAGAACGTCTGCGCACATCAGCATCAGTCATTTGTGGTTGATCGCGAATGATCCTGTATCGCACATACCTCCACGAAGAGCATGAATCCGTTTCCACTCTCCCCATTCCCGGCCTCCTTCAGCGCTTTCAGAAGCTCCACCACCCGCTTCGCATCTTCGTCCGTCTCCACGATGGCCTCTTCATCTTCCTTTTCTGCACCCTCACTGTGTCTCAGATCCGACGCTCTTCTGGCTCCAGGAGCTACCGGCTCGAGTGTGTTGGACCGTGACCGTCCATTAACCGGACTTGGGGACGGGGAGGCCGACCGACCGCGATGTCGTGCGGCATAGGCGAAATGGGCTTGGGCGGGGTCTCCGTGAGTTGAAGGAGGAGCTAGAGCCTCGGGCGGCTTGGTGAGCTCTTTGAGGAGCTTGAACATGGTCGAGGTGGAAGGAACGGGAAGGTGACCGGGAAGCTGGCGGCGTATCCGTTTCCGAGCCGGAGCAGCTGGATGGGCGGACGGTCGGGAAGTGGGGAGGAGGAGGAAGAATGCGACCGTCAGGCAGAGGGACGCCTCGAGGGGATATGCACAGGATGAGTGTGGGAGTTGAACTGATATAGAAAGGCTAGGGCCATTCATGGCAAATAGCGACAGCGAGCGAGAGCGGGGCAGTGGACTGGGAGAGTGGGGCAGCATCATCGGCCGGAAGCAAATTGTCGTCGTCGGTCGTCGTCGTCGTCGGCGAAAGGGTTGGCGGTGGCTGTTGTATGCTGGCGGATCACAATAGCCCGAGTAACTCCAAGCTGGCTTCAAGTATGCTAAGACTGGGTGTTCGGTGCCCGGGCAATGACTCTACGGATACATGACATGCCACTGCTACTTCCACTCTATACGATGCCTCGATTGTTGGGCCAAGCGCAATTTCGCGCCCTCCCCCCCCCCCCCCCCACCCCACCCCACGGACACCTCTCCCCTCCGTTCTTCGATTGCAGGTGACTAATATCCCCGACGAGTCACTGTGTCGCGACATTGCGGTATCTCAGGCGAGAACACGTCCCGCGCCCAGGACGAGACCGGCGACACCGACGATGGCTGCGATGCCCGCGCCGGCGGGGATGGCGGGGATGACCTGTCCCGCCGCGGACTTTGAGGTGGCCGCAGCAGCCGAGGACCTGAGGCTCGAGGTTAGCAAGCATACGCCGCATCCCGACAACGCGACACCCCGACATCCAGTCGACCAGTCGACCGGTGGACTCACGAGACCCCAGCGACGGACGCCGCGCCGCTGGTCGCAGCTGTGGCCAGGCTTCCGGCTTTGCTCGTAGCGGCCGTAGCCAAGCTGCCCGCCCCGCTCGTCGCGGCGGAAGCGACACTGCCAGCTCCGGAGGTGACCACCGTGAAGACGGATCCCCCCTCCGAGACAATCGTGGTGGCGAGACCGGTAGCGAGCGACCCCGCACCAGAGGTGATGATGGTCACGAGCGAGCCTCCGACCGAGGTCACGGTCGCCCCGATACCAGTGCCGAGGGAGACGGCGCCGGAGGTGATCTCCGAGAAGACCGAAGCGGCGCCGCCTGTGGCTTGGGTGAAGACAGAGACGGCACCGCCCGTCACATCGGACAAGACCGAGCTGACTGTGATGGTGTCAGTTGGGGTTGGGGTTGAACCGTAACTTTCGACATGTCTCATCCCTAGACGTAGCCGCAGCGTGAAACGACAGCTCCGACCGTGCAGCACGGGGCGGCACGCTGAGCAGCGCCGAGACGACCGAGGGCCTCTAGTCGATTTGAGAACCCAAGTCGTCGTGTCGCAACGAGGGAAGCTGCCCTCGCTCTCGCTCTCACTCTCACTCTCGCACCCGTACCCGCACCCGCACCCGCACTCACGTTGCCTGTCTTCCAGAGCCATCCCCGTAGGTCCACGGGCGGCAGGGGTGATGATGGGTTCCGGAGCTGGCTCGGCGAGCGCCGCGGACAGGGCGACAAGCGACAAGGAAGCGAAGGTGGAGAAGCGCATGTTGGGTGGCGATTTGAACGAGTTACCGAGGTGTTGTCGCAAGGCGGATAGAGGCGGGGGAACGCGTTGCTGTGCAGCGTATCCCGTCTGGTATATATATGTGCGCCAGTGGGCAGTGGGCCGAGTGGTAGCGTGTCGGTCCGAATTTTGGTGCGACCACGAATGCCACTGAAACAGGGGACGGAAGGGGCGATGACGTCGTACCTGATCTAAGTCGTGCGCCAAAACAGCACAGCACGCGACTGCTTTTTGGATGCTTTTGACTGATTGCAAGGCCATCCAGCGAATTCAGTGAATCCAGCCCAAACGGCGCAGATACGCCACCTTGGGGGACAGGACGTGAGTAGCTCTCAGCTGGAAAACTCGTTTCCGTCGAGGAGCACCTGGGCCGGGGCCGTGGCGATAGGTCGGCAGACTTAATGCACGTCTAGATCCGCAGCGTTTCTAGAGGTCGCCGCGGGAGCAAGCCCAGCATTGCAGTGGACCGCCACCATCAACCACGTCCACATCCACCTCGCGCTCGTGCATGCACATCCTCGAGTGAAGCAGTGAAGCAAAGCGTTGCTGACTAACGTCAGGGTGCACCCTGCGGAAAGTAAAGCACAGAGCACTGCGTGTCTCCGAGTCCTCCCGGACCAAACCCGCCACGAATTCGAGCATGCCTGTCAGTGTCCTCCGAGTACGATCCCAGACCCTCGCGTCGTTTCCGTCTCTGTCCATCGGATCGCCAGTAATGAGACCATTAGTACCATGCGTACCATCAGCCAAAGTCCAGATCACTACGACCGAAGCCCCGCGCCTACCTGCAAGCAAAGCCGTGCCGCGCATCGGACCAGGAACCTCCGCGGTGTGTAGGCGTGGCCCAGGTGGCGTTGGACGACCTGGAACCGAATTGTTCCGCCTGTCTCGCGACCAATGCCCAGCCCACCGCGTGAGCTTACATCTCCATCAGTGCATCGACGTCATGTCCGAGCTGGAGTCGTGCGGGGGCTGCATCGAAGGGGAGTACGGCAACCCGACAAAGCCTCTGGGGAAGGTGTAAGGCGGTTTCATGCTCTCCAACGCTACCCTGCCACCCTCCCTGGTCTTGTCCTTGATCCTCGCGATTCATGCGTCGGATACCCGCGACACGCACGGCATCACCTGACTCGCTGAGCTGCACTACCCAGGGCGCCGCATTTGGCCAGTCGACGTGCTCTCAAGGGAGGTGCGTCTGGGAAGCTTGTGAGGTGGGGTACCGGCTGGTGAACGGCCAATGTGTCTGAGAGGCGCACTGTGAGTGCAACACGGCGAGGGCGAGGGTCCGAATACAATAGTCAAGCAGGGTGTCGGGAATCTGTTTTGGATATCGAGAAATTGGTCGAACATACAGTACCATGTGATTTGGGTTCTCGAGTACCTAGGTCTTCGGAACCTGGTGCACATCAAGTCACTTCTCCGCGTTGGGAAATCCCTACTGTATACATGGGAGAGTGCACAATTTCCAAAGACCTGAAACTGATTGTCGGAAGACAGCACGTCCTCCATCCCTCCACTCGCTCCGACCGTCCCAACCGTCCCAATCATCCCAATCGTCCCAATCGTCCCAATCGTCCCAATCGTCCCAATCCCCCTTGAGCCTCACATCCAACCACAAAGCACGGCGCAGTCCGAGCCCTGTGGACCCCGACTCAGCAGTTCCCGAATCGTAGGAGGAGGAGGTTGGACGAGTGGTAGTTGTATTTGTTCTTGAGGCGCTCCACCGACTCGGGGTCGTTGTGCAGACCATCGAAGTATGTCTGCCCGAGCTGCAAGCGTGTCAACGGGTGATGACGAGACGAGACGGACGAGAAGTAACCGCAGGCAGTGATCACGGTGAAACTGATCGCGTTGGTGGATCCCGAGTATTCCAACTCGAGGAGTGGTGGAATGATTGTGAAAAGACGATGTGGAAATCTACAACCCACCAGAGCGTCCGACTTGCGGTATCCCTCCATCAGGTCGAAGAACCCCATCCGGCGTTTCTCAAAGCTACGGCGCTGTGTCAGCCTCTACCCGGATTTGTGCGCAGATCCAAGTCGATGAGTCGGAAGTCGGAAGTCGAGCTTGCTGTCGAGTCTGCGATGAGACAAGAGGGAGGACCAACTATTGCTGCTCCACTACGGGGTGGTCAGCGCTCACTCGCTCTCGGGTGATGCAGTCGGAGGAGAGTCAGACTGACTGATCCGGACTGCTCTCGGATCTAGACGAGCACGTCAGCAACGCAGCACTCTGCTTATCAAAAGTCTGGATGGCGGTGGACAGAACCTCACGCATTTCACCCAGCTCGTCCACGTAGACTAGGTGCTTGGTCAGCGCACGTCTTTTCCGGGCGCGAAGAATGGGTCCAGGGGGACGTACGAGGCGAGGCGAAGAAGTCGTATCTGCCCAGCATCAGTGCCTCTCTCTCCAGTGCGCATCAAGGCAAACTCACATCGCGAAAAGCACATCCTCGCTTCACAACCCGTCAGCTTCCCTCTACACCGTTCTTTCCGCCGCTGACCTACCATGTGATACCCTATGACCTTCAGCGTGACCGGCCGAGCCCGAGCCTGCAACGCACCGCCCCGGGAAGCGGATCACTCACCATGCGGTTCCGTACTCTGACGGACCAACCCGACTCGATATGCCCCAGGTTGAGCTCCTCGACAATCGGGGATGTCGCTGGCTGACCGCGTTCCTTGATCCATTCCTACGGTTCCGATTATTAGCTGAGTTTGGGTCCGCACAGATTCTGCACGAAGGGGTTGGGGTCAAAGGAACCATTCGACATACCGTCTCAGTATCATCAAAGTCGACCCAGATGGCTGCGAACATGGGATGCTGTGGGGTGTTAGCATATCAGCACCGGCCTTAGAACCGTCCGTTATGCCTCGTGACACATCACCAACACAGCTGGCATGGATCCGCCCACCCCTCCACTCCGGATTGGGGATAATCGGCGCGACGAACGCTCGCGATGGCGAGTATGGCAAATCACCCGGGCTCGCTCCACCCACCTCGATACAGTTCCAAGCCAAGAACTTTCCGTACGGCTTCGGGTCCCAGGTCCGCATGTTGAGCAGCGGGTGGATCTTGAGCGGCGTGTCGAGCTGCGCCGCTTGGAGGTATGAGAGCACGGGGCCGTAGCCTGGTCGGGAGGGCTTGAAGGGGCCGATGGTGATGGCTACGAAGGGCGATTAGCGGGGATCGAGTCAGACCTCTCGGGCACTCGAGACGAGTCGACTCACCCGCATCACGAGGGTTGCCGGAGGGTATCATAGCCATGTTGGGCAGGGTGCGTGGGAGAGATCAACGAGCCGAGAGGAGAAGATACGCCGCGACGACGACGATTGCTGCAGTGAGTAGGGGGTGGGGTGGGGTGGGAACGCCGCCGCGCAACCAAAGGTACAAGGAGAGCGGATGACAGCTGGACGCAGATGGAGAAGTACGATAGGTTGCCGGCAGTTCAAGAAATACTGTCGTAAACAGAGACGGGTCGCGTGAGCTGAGCTAGCAATGATTCTTGGGTGGAAGATCCGAGAATGTTGGAGTTAAGATTGAGAAGGATTGTCAGCTGGAGGCGAACGATTGATGGGGTCTGGGGGTCAGTCGATAAAGGGAGTCAACAGCCAACATCACACCGGATTTCTTGGTCAGTGTCTTGTCTATCTGATATCTGAAACACGCCCGAGTCCAACACCGACGCGACGCCGTAGAAGGTCCTCCAACGTCATGCTTTGCCAAAGGACACAGTTGTAGTAAGCAGCCGCAACCGTCCCGCAACCGGCGGAGAGGACGTGCCTCCTGTACTTTGCTGTTCCGTCGTGTCCAAGTTGTGCAAATCCTCGGGAGACAACAACACCGGAGAATGAATGGGTCGAGGCTTTCAAATAGCACAAAGAGCTGGGCAAGGCGCTGACCAGACGAGTGGGGTACAACTAGTTGCTTCCCCCACTTTTAAGTGGGGTGTCGAAACAAGGAGTCCGGTTGTCCCCGGCGGATTAAACGGCCCGAGTGGACCGAGCGCCGGGGGTGGGGTGGGGTGAGTGACTTGCGGGGGGCGAGGGGGTGAGGGGGGCGAGGGGCACAGCAGAGACAGGGGCCAGCGAGCGATGCATCCATCTCATCCACATCCCATCCATCCTCCCCTCCATCCATCCCGCGCAGCACTCTCCGACAGGCCTGTACACAGCACCGTCGAAAACCGAGCAGATCAACCTCGGACCCATCTCATCTCACGTTGGCACTTTTCGTCCCGTTTTTGGGGATCGGCCTTAATACGACCAAGGCGACACGTCCACGTCCGCGTCCACTTTCACTTCCACTTTCGAGCATCCTACCTCCCTACACCCCCTCGCATCTCGTGCTCCCCCTCGTGATCCCCGACCAGGATGGAGCTGTACATCCCCCCTCCATCCTCCTTTCTCCCCCGACTGCCTCCTCCCCGGCCCGTCGTCCCGGCTGTGCCCATCGTCCCGATCCCCGACTTGCCCGACACGATCCACGCTCCCGAGGGCGCGTACACTCTCAACCCCTCCCTGTTCCCCCCGATCGGGACTCCCCAGGCTCCTCTCCCGTTCGAAAACATGCAGCGACCCACTGCAGCATCGTCCTTCATCGGCGGTGCTGGGGGGTTCATTGTACCCCCGCCAAACCTCGGCCCCCCGCCCGGTCAGACCGCAATGAGCTTCGGCAGTTCCGTGGTGAACGGCCAGACCCAGCCGGGTCATCCGGTCAAGTTCAGCTTTGTCAACGTGTGGTTCCCTCCCAAGGGGGCTGCTGCGGAACGCGGACTAGGTGGATTGTTGGGCATGGGAGGTAAAGGCGAGACGATCACTTCTCCAACTGGAGCAGCACCCCAGATGACGGGTTACGAACCCTCCGTGTCTTCCGATTCGGACTCACCACCGTCATCCAACGATCCACCACCGCCAATGGAGGTCCCACTCGCGGCGATCCCCCAAGCCTCAACAGGGAAGAAAAACCCTTGGAGCAAAGCCTCGTCTATCCCGCCCAACGCACTCTCGGCACTGCCCCGACCCAAGAACAACCTGCGATCGTCAAACTCCACTTTCGTCACACGGTTGCAGGCGGCGGATAACCTGCCGAAGCTGATGGCGGAGCGGGGCAAGGCGGGCGGCGAGCTCGTCCGTTGGGGGTTCTGGAACCTCGGCAGGACGTTCGGATGGGGCGAAGAGGGAGGCAAGGTTAAGGTGGGTACACGAGTCGGCGTAGTCGATTGATCCTGCCATACTGCGCCGCGGTGCCTTGCTGACGAACCACGTAGGAGCCTCTGGCAAGAGTCACCTTCTCCCAGGTCCCTACCGCGCATGCGGTCTCGCAGATTACCGCGAGCCCCGAACGGGTCGACATCGTGGTCGGATTCTCATCCGGCGATCTCGTCTGGCTCGACTTCATCCTCGGCCGATACACTCGGATCAACAAGGGCGTGAGTGGATGGTCTATCGTCTATCGCCTATCTATGACTTGGATATCTGTCCTCTCGAGGAATGCGCGGGTCTGACCTGGAACTAGGGCTTGTTGAACAACACGGCCGTCGTATCGGTCAACTTTGACCCCCGACAACCTCAGCACTTCATCGTCGCCTTCCAGGACTCTACGATCATGCAGTTCAACCTCTTCGCCGAGGACCCGGTGACGACCATCTCCGCCTCACCTCTGCCGTGGATCGCGTTCTTCGACAAGCAACGCGAGATGCAGGTGCCACTGTCACCTACAGTGGAGACGCCCTCGAAGTTGGCAAGTCCTCCCGCAGTCAACGGAACTGGACTCGGCATTGTCAATGGTGGTGGCAGCGGCAGTGGCAGTGGCAGCGCGAACGGTGATGCCGGGACTGCCGGGGCCGAAGGCGAGGTGTACGAAGACTCGATGATGATTTGGAAGAATGAGGACTGGGCGCAGCTCCAGATCCCGCTAGGGAAGAAAGACGAATGGAGGAGTCCGTGGGCGGGGAAGAACCCGACGGCGGTGACGAAAATAGGGAGGAAGAGCGTCACTGGTGAGTAACATTCGTCGCTCATCATGGAGAAAGAAGCGAGCCTGATCGACTCAACTCTGTAGCCATGGCATTCTCGCCAGATGGGCGACTACTCGCCACCGTATCGGAGGACGGCTTGCTTCGGCTCATTGACACCCAGGAGGAGCGGTGAGTCCGCCGCGAGTCCGCGCACTCGAAGCGCCCCGCCGACATCCTCGTTTTCTCCAAACTCTGATGTGGCTGACCTGTGTCTGCCTCGCTGACCCGTCTAGCCTCACCGACACATTCGCGGCCTACTTCGGACCCCTCTCATGCGTCTCGTGGTCCCCCGACTCCCGCTTCGTAGCCGTCGGCGGGCAGGACGACCTCGTCTCCATCTTCTCCCCGCGCGAGTCGAGGCTCGTCGCGAGGTGCCAGGGCCATTCGGCGTTCGTCACCCACATCGCGTTCGATCCGGCGAGAGGAGGGGGCGGCGGTGGCTATCGGTTTGGGAGTGTGGGGGAGGACGGCAAACTACTTTTGGTGAGTGGGAGAGATTTATGGCCCCAGCCCCAGCTGGTTCTGGGGGTTCCGGCGATCTCCTATTCCTCTGCGTGCCATTCCCGGCTCTGAGCTCGGAAATCTTTATCCCTGTATGACGGGCAAAATCCACGTCGATCGGGAAGAAATCCGATGCGGAGTCGTGTTTGAGATCCGCACCGCCGCCGCCGACACCGCTGACACCTCCAGTGGGACTTCTCCGCCGCATCCCTCCATCGACCGCGACACCATCACTCGAACGCCTCGCACCACCGCCTGGCGCAGGCCCAGGGCTCGACCATCTCCCTCGCCGCGCAGTCCCGCTCGCATCTGCCCGAACAGGTCAACTCGAGCGGTGGCAACTTCCACACCGCGCCCCCGAGGAGCGAGGTGGCCTTGCTCCAGCCGGTTTTGGTGAGTGCCGCGTTGTGGTTTCGGGGCGAGTCGGGCGGATCCCAGCGAATAGAGTCTCAAATGCTGGACTCTCCAAAAGCCCCTGATTTGAGATGAGCTGGTGCGGCGTTCCCTGCTCCGCGCTCCGTGTTTCATGCTCTGGGCTTCTCTGTCGGTATTTACGACGAGAGAAGGGGTACCCGTTTAAGCTGGGCGATTCATGATTCACCCACCACTTTGGCCTCTTGAATCCATTCCATCTCCGCCTCACCACGGGAGAAGTGAACATCGTCGCGATCGCTCGCCGCGTCCACCACCTTCCCTGCGACATCGTCTAGCCTTGCTCTCTCCCGTTCCCTTCCAGTTCCCGCTCCCATTCCCATTCCCGGTCCCCTTCCCCTTCCCCTCGGGGTTTCGAGAACCTCACAGGTGACCACTCCGCGTGACATACCGCTAACCCGCCCAGGCCCGGGTCGTCGAAGGCAACCTCCTCACGGGGATCTACATGTCCCCCAACGCCATTGTCACCGTCTCCCGAGCGGCGCTCGTCAAGTGCTGGCAGAGACCGCCGAGACAGAGCGCATCGGGCAAACATAGGGGATCGACTGGGAGGGAGAGGGGTGAGGCCGCGGCGGCGGGGGGGAGGGAGCTGAGGAGTCCGAGAGTTGAGAGTGTCGGTGTGGCGGTGACGGCGTAAGAATGGGGCGGGCGCCGGGGATTCAGAGGGGCAGGAGGGCAGGGCTGGAGAGGGGAGATCACCGTCGGGTCACGGCGGAGAGGCTGGGGTATCAGACAGGGACAAGACCGAGTGTGGTGGATCGGGCTAGAGGACACGGCGGATGACGAGGCGAACAAGCGGTGTGGCATTCAAGGGTGGGGTTGGGTGTATCGGACGCTGAGAACGGAGATCCAGCAGAGATCGCTCGTCGGTGTCGGGTCGGCGTGGTGTCGGCGTTGTTGCGGATAACACGGATTGTATTGCGGATTCGGATTGTCGAGGATTGCCGATGCAGAGACATTGTATGCGAGTGAGAATGGGTTTAGACACGTCCTCCATTTGTCTCATTGCATCGATCTCGTCGGTTTGCACTCTGCAAGTGCGTTGCATTGCATACATACAACAGTCTTGCGCCTCGGAGATCGGGCAGGGTGCACACAGCTAGTCGCAACGATCCCACGCTGGAGCGCTGGCGCGCCGGCACGACGCTGACTCTGTCCACAGAGGATGGGGCCGCTCGATGGTCCATGTCCGATGCAAGTCCACGCCGGACTAGCTGACCACCATCACCATCACCACCGCTGCCACTGCTTCTACGTATCCCACTCAGATGTCCATGCGGTCCGTGCGCTGCCAAGGGCATCGACATGTGTCCACTTCCTAACCCCTATCCTCATCTCGAGCTCCACCCATACGCCTCCCTGATCGCTGTCACTGAGAATCCGTCCCCACCCTCTCCCCCTCATCGCGGACTGTCCCTGTTCGCGTTCGCTCACTCGGCACCTTGCAGTGCCCTCCTCTCCTTCTCCAGCCTCTCCCGCTTCCCTCTGAGCATCGCGACCTTCCTTCTCTGCGCGGGATTAAGGTCTTTCACCTCCAGTCCGTCCAACCGGCTCCCACCCGCCGCTTCCTCTCCTGCTCCATCTGCTTCGCGAGCTTCGCGCGCAAACGTCCTCGGATGAGCCGGCCGGACGGGCTCGATATGAGGGAGTCTCGCCGAATGGAGGATGTTGAGCCGGTCCTCGAGGTTCTTCACCCGCAGGGACTCGCTCGAGAGGAGGGCCTCGGCACGGTTCACGAGGGTGTCGATCTGCGGAGCGAGCGAGGTGGAGAGGGCGGATTTGTGTGTCAGGATGGTCGGGTAGGGGAGGAGGAGGAAGTGCTGGAGAGAGAGGTCAGCGTGGGTTAGACCTGGTTTATGGGTGGTTTGGGACTGGGACTGGGTCTGGGACTGGGCGGGACGATGCAATAGGGTTCCTGCGGGGTTTGCAAAGTGCTGCAGACTTGGACTTGCGAGCGGGGACTCGGGGTCTACGGCCAACACATCGTGTGATGCTGAGGGGGGGGGGGTAGCCAAGACGAGATGACGAGGTGCTCGCTGTCGGCCGAAGCAAGAGATGTGGGGGAGGAGAGGGTCAGGGAATATGGCAGAGATATGGAAGTTGAGTCGAGTCATTTCGATAGATGATAAGATGCACTCGTCCAGGGCAGGAATGAGGACAATCAAGCAAAGTCGTTGTGATGCGATGTGAGGTCGCTGACGGAGAGAACCTGGACAGGTGCTCGTGGCAAGTAGTGACAGGCAGTCATAGTAGCCATGCCATGGCACAGCTATCGCCGACCAGTTGAAACCACACAGAGTATACAAACCACACAAAGCCCCATTGCCAGTGCCAGCGCCAGTGCCAGCGCCGGCGCCAGTGCCACCGCCCACTCACATGCTTGTTCCCCAACACTTTCGTCAACCGCGGCAAATCGCTTGTTCCCGGCGCCAGCTTGTCCAGGCCCGCAGAGAGCGTGGCGGAGCACGACTCGGTGTGGGACACGCAGTCTTCGAGGTGGGCGAGAAAGTCGGTGGGGAGGGGGTACGGGAAGGTGGATTCGCGCGAGGGGAGGGTGGTGCGGAGTGCCATGGCGCGGGAAAGTGGGGGTGGCGAGGTGGTTTATGGAGCGAGCGGACTGGTTGAGCGGGAAATGGGAGGTGGGCAAGGGAGATGGGAGATGGTATACGCTCTGTTGGTGTGATGGTTGGTTTGTTGTTGCTGCCGTCGAGAGATCCTCAGTGGTTGTTTTGGCGCGGGAGGGTTTGGGTGGAGGTCGGACGTTTCAGTGTCAGACGCGTCGCCGTCGCCAGCGTCAACGGGATCAAAACGAGTCGGTGTGACCAGCTCCAGCCATGCAGGTATGCAAGCATCTCACCGAAGCACTTGTTCAGGCCTGTGCGCTCGCCAGGCGGACATCCGAAGACTACACTCTCCGTTTGCCCAAGAAACGCACGAGTCTGTGTAAGAGCTGCGTGAGTTGCTTTCCCCGACATTTTGACCTTGGTATCGTCTCCATGCTCGTACTTTGCCTCGTCCCACCCTTGGCTGTCCAAAACCACTTGTGCCCTCAGCAACCCGTTGCGTTGGACGCGACGCGTCTCCCACTTATCGACATCCGCTTAGGATCAAGGCATCCAGCCGCAGTCGTATGAACAAGGTATCACAGTCACCTAGTCGTGGCGCCACGTCTCAAAGCGGCATGCGCTCGCGAACAGGTGGAGGACGTTGCACGAACGTTTGAATCGGAACGTTTGAATCGGACTCGAACTCGGACTCGGAGTCTCGCAGTGGTTTCTCGTTAGATATTAGATACAGACGGGAAAGCGACGTGGTAGATAGGGTCCTCCGCAGCTGTTCCCTTTGTAGCTGTTTGTGCCAATTGTAGCTGTTCGTGCCGGTAGCTGTCCTTGGATCGACTTGGCTATTCTTGGCTACGTGCGATACTGAAGCCACGTCGACGCGCGTGAGCACAAGAACCCACACGCCACGTCGAGCGATCCGGTTCGAGCCAATTTGACCTTGCTCGTTGGCGATGACGGAGGCCTGCAGCCAAGCCAGACGCGTCCGCGTCGTCGCGATGAGAAGATAGAGGAGGATACACAGAACCCTCGTCGTGACCACGACCGCAGCGATTTGCGCGTAATCATTTTGGTGGTGGGAAGAACGCGCGTGACATGGGGGTTTGTTCAAGCCAAGCGTACCAGTACTCGGGCCAAGGTCATGTCGACGTGGCAGTGTGATATCGGTGCGATTTGCACAATTCATACACCTGGCCGTGACAGATCGTTCCTACGGGTCTACGACTGCTTCGCCTGTGGATGGCCGACACGCGCCTCACCACATTCCACTGCGCGATGCGCGACCACTGCGCGATGTCTCGGTCGATCAGGTCCGACAGCGGGATAGACGAGTCCATACCCGGACTGAACACTCTCCGAGACATGTCCCACGCCAGAGCCACTACGACCACCAGTGCACCACTCACATCACCCAACGGCTGGCTGCAGCTACCATACTCTTGTACTCTATACCCTATACTCTGGATTCTCCGCGTGCACTGCTCCGAGCCGAGGACGTGGACGTCACCGAGGATCCGACGCAGAGGCATCGCGGGAGAGGCAGTCTACTGGTAACGAACCGGACGCAGAAACGCCTCGCGCCACGCCACGCCACGCCTTGAGTCTACGGTTAACTACTACTTTTTCCGCGGCTCGGACGAAGAGTGGGAGAGAGGATCAGTGGGGGCGGTCGCTCGGGAGCAACCCACCCAGTGTCGGTGCTGCCTCTGCCTCCGGTCTGCTGCACCGCGTGCGTGGCCATTGAGTGCTGCGGTGCATGAGAGTCGTGGCGCTGGCTGGCTGTCGCGGGAAAAGATCGACGCCCAGATAGCGTTTTGAGTATTTCGACGATGGGAGCGAGGTCACGCAAGGTTTGACGCGTGGCACAGACGACGACGCTGCGTCGACGCGACTGACCTCTAACCTCTGTGCGCGTGGCACGGGTCGAAGCTTCCTTTTCAGGGCGATCAATCAATCAATTGCGATCCCTTGTTGATTCCCTGAGCCTGTGTGGGACGCGTTTCCTCGGGTCTCATGCCGGTACTGCCTGTGCGTCGACACGAGGCGACCCCGGACCCTGAGATTCCCCCCAAGGCTTAGCAGGGAAAATCAGCCCGAGTCCCGTTGATAGCCATCAAATCACCTTTTGCTCGCTCGACACGTCGTCGACACTACACTACAGTACTCACTCGTCCTGTTCAACCCTCCCTCCCTAGCCATCCCTATACACACGCACCTACATCCCTCAAACCACCCTCCCTCCTCCTCTTTATCCTTTGTTTACCACTCTCTAACCACTGGACGGGATAAACACGACATCCTCCAGCAACAACAACATTCCCCATCCTGCACCGCATCGACATCATCATCAACCCACCACCTCCGGCCTCCCACCGACGCCGACGCCGCGTCTTTTCTTTCTCTCCCGACGCGATTGATTGAGCCAATCACTTTCACGCTTTCCATTCGAGGACACTGGACACTGGACTCTGGACACTGCATCGCCTCGAAAGCCAAAAACACGGTCCCCGCTCATCAGCATCAGCACCGGTATCAGCATCAGAATCATCGGCATCAGCCTGCAGGCCAGGCAGGGCGTCGCGACAACGCCCACACCCACACCCACACGCCGCCATCAACGACCCGACTCGCTCTCCTGGCGTTGACGAGTCTATCATCCCCCTTTTCATAGTTCTCATCCACCATCTTCCATGTCTTCTCGCCACCAGCAGCCAGTGCAGGTCCCAGTCTTTCACCCAGATCACCCGCACAATCGATCCCCGTTTCAGCATCAGCACCAGCACCAGCACCAGCACCAGCACCAGCACCAGCACCAGCACCAGCACCATTTCCAGTCACAGTATCAGTACCAGCACCAAACCCAACAGCCAATCGCCCCTGCCGTCTCGACCAGCACCGTCCCCGCCAGCGGCAACCCGCCGTACCCGTACCCCCTCACGCCCTCGCACCCCAACATTCCAGACCGACGCGTCGGTCCCGGTCCTGTCACCACGCCCTCGTCCGGCTCTGGAACAAAAATGCCGTTCGCGTTCGCCCAGCCGCACCCCCACCCGCAACAGCCGGCGTCCGCGTACGAGGTCGACTCGGGAATGAGCGACTCGGACGCGTCGTCCTCCTCGCCCGGGACGGTGCGGCGGCGGTGCTTCTGCGGCCGCGAGGTAGAGGTCGTCGAAGGCGAGGCGAAGATCTACTGTTCGATCGGTGAGTGGATGGGTCCCAGCTTTGGGCTATTTGGGGACGGGACATTCGACGCGCGTCCAATACCTTGTCGAGCGCTCGCTGACCGACCGTTTGTAGACTGCGCTCGTTCCGACGCCTTCACCTCTCTATGCTACAAGCCCAATGTGTCCGCTCCGGTCCCCACGCGTCAGAACTCTGCGACCTCGTCGTCTTCCGCGACCACCTCGATCGCGTCAGCCATCTCGTCGTCCCTGTCGCGGAACACGTCCGCCTCGTCCGTCTCGACTTCCACTTCCACATCCGCGTCGACATCGTATGACGCGCCGGAGTGGACAGCCTCGCATTATCGTCGTCTCGCGCGGGCGGATCTGCGACGCGAAGAACGACGCGAAGAACGCCGTCGTCGTCGTGCGGACGGTTCTTCGGCGTCATCGTCCGTCTCGGTGCCTTCCACGTCGCGATCCACGGTGATGTCGTCCACTTCGGCGACTTCCAGCCGGGTACCGGACCTCGTGGGCGGTCACTCGCGAAACCCTTCCACAGCGAGCACGGCCTCCTCCGCGTGGTCCGGCAGCGCTCTGTCGCGCAACCCCAGCTCGGCGAGCAACATCTCAATGTCCTCTCGCCGGGGTTACGGCGGAGGCGTCAATGTCGACGCGGTGATCATGGAGGACGATGACGAAGAGGAGTGGCTCCAGGACACTCGACCCTACGCGCCGCCTCCCAAGAAGGGCCACAGGCGCAGGCCGAGCGCGTCGGCATCGGCGACCCAGGGCGGTCATCATTCGCGACGCAAGCTCGAGCCCATCGGGATGGGCAAGGACATGCGTGATGTCCTCGAGGAGATCATCCAGATGGAAAAGATCTTCGTCGTGGACGACATGGACGGCGATGATTCCCACCCCCAGCCAGGACCTTTCACCGCGGCATTCGATCGACCGCCCAGGACTCCCAGCCCCAGTGCTACCGAACGTCAACGGATGTCGATCATTCCTCTGGCGCCTGGCGCGCCGGTTCGAGGTCATCGGACGACTCTGTCCAACCCCCTCGCCTCGCCCCCGATGGGCAATCATCGTCGCCTGAGACCGCCGAGCTCGATCCCAATGGCGAGCGGGGGGATGCACCAGTCCTCGCTCTCGGAATCGCACACGGCACTGTACCTCGCGACGGCCTCGCCTGTGCAGTCCGGCAGACGATCCGCATCGCCAAACCTACGAGCCAGGCAGAGCCTGACTTTTACTCCAGAGGCGGCAGGACCGTCCATCCTTGGTTTGCCCCTCCCGGTGTCGAACCGATTCGACTCGCCTTCGGGTAGTGGCAGCCTCACTCCCAGCCGCAGGCGGCTGAACACCTCTCCCGCTCACCACCCTACGATGGACCACTGGCGTTTCCCCTCGTCGGGCACTTCGGTGAACGCCACGCCCACCCGACCGGTCCTCCCTCCCATCAACACCTCGTTTGGGAACACCACGACACCGACGCACCGTTCCGGAGCCGGAGCCAACCCTCAATCCCAGTCACGAACCCAGGCCTCCCTCGCCCCTTCGGCAGTGCCGACCATGGCCGAGCGCATCCAGCCTCACCTTCTCTGGCCTCAGCCGCCTAACCTCGCTCCTTCTCTCTTCCCCTCGTCGCCCGCAACTGGCACTCCCGAATTCATCGCCTCGACCTCGTTCCCGCGGCATCGCACCCGCTCGAACCTCAGTCCAACCGACGCGAGCCCCGAGGTCTTGATGCCCCCGAATTCGGGCTTACGCCTCGGCGTGCTCCTCGGGAGCGGCACCGGCGAAGGAGAGGACCAGGAGGGGCAGGAGCAGGAGCAGGACGTGGAGATGGACATGGACGAGGATGGAGATGATGGGTCGACGGCCCATGGGCATGGCCTCGGCCCCGGAAGTGGCGGCTTGCCCAGGGAAAGGGGGTCGTACTTCCCCGTCTTCCTCGAAGCGGAGGGTTTCATGCCTGCTCAGAGGGCACCTTGGTTCGCGTGAGCGGCGAGGGATGAGCCCGCGTGGACACGGGTCTGTCCCGGGGAAATAATCCGGTGGAGAGAACAGAAGGGAAGAGCCGACATCACACCTTACACACCATACATCACACATCACCCACGCGATGGGTTCGGGTCACCTCGCTAGTCGAGGCAACACAGTACGACGCCCGCATGGAGCGACCTCGAGCTGGGCATCGAGGCATCGTGGCGTCGTAGCATAATCGACCCGACGAGACGCGTCGTTTCCAACGCGTCGATACCCCTTGATGGGGAATTACGGTCGACGCTCAGCACGGACATCAAGACAGCATCCACCAATCGCCATTCCCAAGTAGAATTCCAACCTCACCCACTCGCCTCCCACAATTTGCATTACATGTGCATGACTCGGGTTGAGTCGATCCCATATCTCGGACTTTAGACTTTGGATCTCGGATCTCGATCCGCAACATCTCGGTTACACTCGGGCAGGATACCGCGGGGTGCCAAGTCCTTCCTGGCATAGGCTGCGGTGTGACCTGCGCGATGTGACGCGATGGCGGATCGCGGACTGCGGACCTCGGACCTCGGACCTCGGACTTCGGACTTCGAATTGGCTTCATCTTGGATTGGTGGGACAACTCCATACTCGTATATAGATACAATACGTACACACAACATGTAGCAGAGCGAGAGTGCGCCCACGCGGAGCGCGGAGCGCGGAGAGCGGACATATCGCTCAACGGTCTCGGTCTCACGGTTGTCAGCATTACAATATCTGCGGGAAACGCAATGCATATACAGTAGCAGTGTACTATCCTCATCATATCTTTGATCGAGTCGCAGGCGAGCCTGCGACTGGAAACTGGCATTCGCAGTTGAGCATAGGTCCGAGCAAAGTTCGGACCAAACGATGTGACTTGCCAGCACGCTGCTGGCAGGCACCACGCACGGGTCGGGAGGGAAAGACAGCTACTGTACAGTATGTACAAGTACAACTCCCCGCTCATTTCGCGGACCACTTGCAATTGTCAATTGTCAGTGTGGGTTGGATCTGCAGATCGCGCCGTCGTCCGCAGATCGTTCGATCCATCTGAGGATGCGTCGTGCGACGCGAGCCAAGGGGGCGATGTGCCGTCCGCCTCTCGACCTGGGTAAGGCGGGGGGGAGGGGAAGATGGTGGCCACGGCGGAGGTGAGTACGATGAGTTCCCCAGCGCTGCGAGCCAACAGTATGCGTACGACTCTACGAGTACAGCGTGTCGTCGTACAGTATCTGAAGTTCTGAACCATTCTGTCCGGCGGACCGCAGACACGCACGCGCACGGGAGAACTCTGCTTCATTGTTGTTTGGCGCAAATACGACCTGGACCTGACCCGGGGCTCGGGGCTCGGGGCTCGGGGCTCGGGCTGTGCGGTCGAACGACCCCTCGGCGGGACACTCTGAGACAGACCAGGCTCGTGCGGATCATCCGCACCCGAACGTGAACCGAGTGCCGGGTGCCGGGTGCCAAGTGCCAAGTGCCAACGAATGGTACTGTACGAGTACACGTGCTGCAATATGAATGCTGTGGTGTACAAGTGCAGTACCGCGGTCATCACGCGTCGCGTCCCTCGACACTCTGACACTCTGTGCATCGACAAAGTGACCTTCGGATCTTTGGGGGGGGGGGGGGGGGGGGGGGGGGGGGGGGGGGGGGGGGGGGGGGGGGGGGGGGGGGGGGCGGGGGGGGGGGGGGGGGGGGGGGGGGGGGGGGGGGGGGGGGGGGGGGGGGGGGGGGGGGGGGGGGGGTCAGAGACTCGGAGTGCACACGTCGTGCATTGCTTGTCACGGGCTCGGCCCGGTCATACGACTGCCTCGCCGTGAAACCGCTGAAGGCGCGAAGACGACGGACGACGGACGACGGGCGGTGACGGTGACGGTTTCGGTTTTGGTGCTGGTGACGATCCAGGGATACCTATGTGAATCTGGTTCGCAACGTGACTGGCATCAACCGAGCAGTACTCTACTTGTACATCGCGGAATACGAGTGCTTGCCCCGCCATGTGCGTGGCTGGGTTCCGGCGGGGAGACAAAAATCATTTGCCAGACTTTCCGATGAGGGAGGGCACATTTGACCTGCAACAACGGAATGCTCTCTGGGGACTATGTAGTGGCACAGCATCAGGAGACTCCGAGACGGACGCAAGACGTGCTGGTATCAGCAAGTCCGTCCAGTCTCCGAGTCAAGTCAGTCCAGTTCCGGAGCCCAACCCCGAGTTTGGCTCGGAGTCAGCAACTCCCTCGTCGTCGCGCACGCGGGGTGCTCAGGTACATGTACATGTACAGTACGAGTACAGGGTGCGAATCCAGCAGAGACCTTGAACAAGAGGCCGTACCCACAGAAGCAGCTCCGCTCGATCCTGAAGATCTGCCAGAACAGTCGTGATTCAGGATCTCGGGCCAAGTGAGCCAACCAGTGGTCGCTTTCGCGAATGCGGTGTGACTGAATGACCGGGTCCCGATCGTGGCGCGGCGTGGCGTCGGTCGGCCTGGACAGGGTTTCATTCGTGCGTGCGTGGTCTTGTAATCGTCGTGGATACGCACCCACCGTCCTTGACTGCTTGACCTATCCCCGTGCCCGACGAGCGTTATTCAAGATCGAATGGTTCGACCGTCGACGGGACGACTTGGGCCACGGGACACAATGCGATGCACATCAAAGAAACATACGCCAACCATTCGTCAGAATCATGCAAAATCACATACAGTACGGTTGGTCGAGGCTCACACCGTAAAGACGCGTGCATCATTTGCTGTGCTGGAATCGGCGAGTACCACTTGTACTATGAAGTATGAACCACATCGATGTGGGGCTCGGGTATATAAAGAAGTCACAACGACCGTTGCGACGGACACCAGTCACAGTGCATCGGATTCGACTTTGGCCAACCCTCTCTCCCTCACGACCCGTGCACGTACAACATTCACACCATGCCTCAGGTTCAGCAGAATCCGCCTCCCGCCTTCGCGCAGCAGGCGGTCCCACCTGTTTTCGCCCAGTCGGGGGCCGCGCCTCAGTTCGTCTACTCGACCGACAAGGTCCACAGCACTTCCCCTTACGCAGAGGTGCCGACGGCCCAGTACTTGGGCTCGAATCAAATCCCGGCGGCGCGCTCTGGGTGGTGGCACCGCCTGTCCCGCACATTCAAGATCCTCATCGTCGTCCTTGTGGTCGCCATACTCGCGGGACTCGGCGCGGGACTCGGCGTCGGGCTCTCGCACAAGAAATCGTCCGGGTCGACGTCCACAGGGTCGTCCTCGAACTTGTCGGTCCAGCAGGTCTTCACCACGTGCTCCAAGACCTCGGCGTGCTCGAGTGATTTCTCTGGCATGAGTACCCTGATTGTGAGTAAAGCCCCTCATGCTCACAATCTTCCCAACCTGCGCAACCCTCGCAAGCCTCGCATCCGTCGCAACCCCTCATACCGGCAGCGTAAATTCCGGAAAGCGCAGAGCCGCTGACATCCGTGCCAGTCCTGCTCCAGCACTGGTTCATTGAGTGCCACTTGCTGCAACGCAATGTTCGGCCTCTCGTCGAGCTGCTCGGCGTGCATCATATCGTACCCCTCCGGCGCGACGGTCTGTGAGTCGAGTCGTGTTCGCCGAACCTGTTTCGGAAGGATCTACACCTCATGCTGATCACTCGCAGACGGTACTCATGTGCAGGTGTGCGGTTCGTGATTGAACCCGGCGGTATCGTTTCCGCTCGGCCCCCCCCCCCCCCCTCTCTCTTCCGCCAGTCCTATCGCACACCGCGCGCTTCTATCAGCTTCTTCATGTTAACTCGGACTGCTACAGTACGACTACAGTATGCATCTTTGGCCGATTTCGCCCGTCACACTCAAGTACAGAACATGGTGGGGCAGCAGCGGTGGTGAAGTCTGGACGCTCGGCTCTGACGGGGATTCGGGCCGCTCTCGTCCTCGGCGGTGTCCTCTTCTGCACGAGCTCCAGGATGAGCTCAGTGCGCAGTGATACCTACCAGGCTTACAGCACATATTCTTTTACGGTCTGGTGCTCGACACGTCGGCTGGTCGCCCCCCCTCCCCCCTCCCCCCCCCC